>RJWJ010007420.1:0-57706 GCA_004363605.1 Indri indri
AACAAGTCCACATAATGGGATAGTGCAAGGAGTTGCAGCTCTGAAAAACAGACACAGGAAAAAGACGGGGCAGGAATCTATAGAAATGCTAACAAGTAGCTGAATTATAGTAGGATTCAGAATGAACTTGTCTCTTTTCCCCAACTTCCAGATTGTCTATAAAGCTATTGGGTTATTTTTACAAACAAACAAAAAATTACTTGAAAAGAACAGAGCAGATTTTGCACGGATCTGGCCAGAGAGGCAGCAGGACAACAGCTCGTGGGCCCTGGTGGCTGAATCTGGACCATTCATACTCAGTACAGTGAAACTTCAAATAACCAGGGTGCAGCCCGGCAAGACCCTCATGTGACTGGAAGGTGTCTGACTCGCCCATTAGGAGACAAGGTGTGTGGTTAAGAGAGCTCTGCTCTGCAGGTGGTCAGGACAGGGCCCCTCTCAGATCCACCACTGACTGCAAGCCCCTTAACCGTTAAGACTCAGAAGACAGCCCTTCGTCTGGGTTGTGAAGATTAAGTAGGTGACAGACGCATATAATTATCTCCCTCCATACTCTCAGTAACTCTGTGAGGACTGCTGCCCCTGGGCTCTACGGCCACTTTCCAGTAGGGAATAAATGATGGGCTTCCTGGCGAAAGAAGTCCCTGGGGTCAGCGTGGTCACCCCTGTTTTGGCCTTAGTGTGCGGTCCTGAGGGGGCCGGGCAACACTGATCATAGTGCCTTTCAGAGCTTGCTACTGGCTCTTGATGCCATTCGAGTTAGGTGGGACATTGCCTGGCAAGCCAGAAGGAAAGTAACTTGGGGCCCGCCTTTAAGAGGTGGGAGCTGTGGACCTCACTGTGCCCACTGCAGCAGCCACCGTCCTCATACTCAGGTTGTTAACAAAAAGCCTGGATGGGAGAGAAGAAAGGACCAGGCCTCTGTCATCAGACAGCCAACTCCACCATTTTCTGGCCCTGAGACCTTGGGCAGGTTACTGAAAGTCTCTGAGCCTCAGTTTCTCCATCCGTTAAATGGGAAAGCCACCACCTACCTTTCACAATCTTAAGGGCTGTTCAGTTAATGTCACTTTTCTTTCCTTCCCCAAGAAGAAACACTCAGGCACAGTAGACATTGCTTCTTTGGTGGTGAGAAGACTGAGTAAGTCCAGTTCCCAACTCCAGCCTCCAAGGAACCAGAGAGGAATGGTGGTGTGCTGGGCAAGTCCTCTTAGGACATGGAGGCTATCTATCTGGCCCCCCCATGGGCCCCATCCCAAGGAGATCAGCAGAGTGTAATCGAGAGAATGAAATTGAGCAGAATTCTGAATCCTGGCCCTGCCACTTTCTAACTGGATGACCTGGGGTGACACCAGTCAGATACATTTTCTGAGCGTGAGTGCCCACTCTGTGGGGGAAACCATGCTGGCCCAGATGTCACAGGGGCTCAGCTGCACTTCCTGCTGGCTGGCCTCTAACCCAGTGCCTCTCTTGCTGGATCCTCCTACCCCTAACTCTACCCTAAGGAAGCCCCTGGCATTCCACCAGCTTTGCTCTGAATGATAATGGAAGTAGCTAACACTTTTTGAAGAGAAATATTAACTATTAACCAACAAATGTTAACTGAAAAACAGAGTTCTCAGTTTTCCCCATAAACCTTTCTGAAATGTTCTTCCAATTGCCAACAGATGGTTTTAAGGGGCTAGGAAACCTACGCTTAATTCAGGAAGAAAATTTGACATAGGAAAATTTCATTCTGGGACAATGCAAGTCAACAAGAATCGGCATGGAAACTCCCTTGTAAGGCCTTCTTTTAAAAATCCTGTGTAGCCTGCACCTAGTAGGTTTTCAAAGATACCTGCTGAATGACCGGATGCACAAAAGGACAGGTGGAGCAACGGATGGGTGGACGTCAGCTGGAAAGGAAGAAACGAACTTCAACGATCGACTGGCCAGAGAGCTGATGGCCAACGCTTCTGGGCCTTGATGAATCCCAGGGTGCTTGGCTGTCGCAGGAGACAAACTTATTCTTAATCAGCTCCATCTTGCTGTCCACAAAGTTAGTTATTTATTGTGCTATTGGCAGTGAGAGTTGGGGCAAGAAGTCAGGAGGACTGAATCTCTCCCTTCAACTTCAAAGATTCTGCATCCCTTTCTGCCGCCCAAATCCTCAAGTTTCCGAAGCACTTTGATATTCCCAGAGGAGACAAAGATCTGTGATTCCAGAAAACCCAGGCCAGATTAAAGGGCCAGACACCGAGTTCCTGTGCCCAGCACAGAACCACCTCCAACAAAGGCCCATTAGGCTCTGGCTCCTGCCCGCCGGCTTGTCTTCTCGCGTCTCGAAACACAATGCCGACAGATTGGCGGAGCCCGTTTCTTCCCCCCCAGAACAATATTTTATGAGGAGTCTGTTTTATTAAAATATTTTCCGCTGGATGCTTCCTGTGTTTCAAGAAGTTGGTCTTGCCAGCTGGAGCTGATGACAGTTGAGAAAAACACATCCAAGAGCTGTTGTGACATGGCATTTGGAAGTGGAGGAGCACCGTGGGGGGTGGGGAGGAGGCACGGGAGGAGATGCAGGAAAACACCCGGCTTGCACCAGATATGCCACCGGCATGATGGGAGAACGGCCGCCCTCCTCCTCGTTAGCGAAAGGTGAAAAGAGACCCTTGGAATGACGTCCTGAAACGTACCTCTCTATCTCCTCGGGGGCCCGAGCTGCTGTGATGTATGGTCACAGCAAACCTGTCATTTGTTTTTCTATCACTGTTAGTTTGCCAACCCACCAAACTAGGCCCCATGCTCTCACTGGTTCATTTCAACCCCAAATTTCCCAAACAGAAATCTAAAACAGGGCATACTGAAAAACGAAAGCAAAGACAACAAAAAACTCCAAAACAAAACCTAAAAGTGATATTGAAACAGTTCAGGTGAGAACCCAGAAAATAGGACACTGGCTCTTTGGCACAGTAGAGAGTCACCCCCATTGCTGGGTCTGGAAAGCAACGTCGTAAGTAAATGTGACTGGGGAGGCCAACCTCTAATCAGGAATTTGGTCACTAAAAATAACGCTTTTCTGCAGAATGTGGAATGTTGTTGGACTGCGGTGTTTTTGTGCAATGCGAGGATATTCTGAGTTTACTTCTCAGTACCTACAGGCCCATCACCCTGTATCCCAGTACAGTGTCTGAAAGGTATAGCTTAATTTTAAAGAGGTAACTTTAAGGAGACATCTTTAGGGTCTGAGGCCATGCAGCACTCTCTCCACAAGGGGGCAATCATCATCCACGCCAGCCGCGGCCGGGACAGCCCTCTGTGCCCACCATCCCATTGTGCAGAGCAAAAGTTAAACCTACACCCAACTTCAGGAGTCCTCTCCTCCAAATTCCTCACAACCAAGCATCCATGGTGCACACGCACGCAATCCCAGAGCTTTCTGGGCGAACTCTGAGGGCTGTCCGGGTAGGCTGGTTCTGTGACGACACAGTGGTCACAGCCGTGCCCGTATCATAAAGCAAAGAATCATGGGACAGCCGAAGCATCTCTCAACTGGCGGTAGGCCACAGCTTGACATTTCACAATTGTTTCTTCCTTTTGGCTCAAATTCTGGCTAGGGCCTGCCATCTCCCTTAACATCCTTCCCTGAGAAAGTTTCTGAAAGCAAGACGGACACGAGGGTTCCCCTTTCTACCAAAAGGGCTTCAGGGTCAATTTTTCTGATTTCCCAACAACTCTAGAACAAGAGGAATTCATGCACTTTTTCGAGGCATCGCAGGAAGCCAACGTGTAGCTGCTGAGTTGCCTGGGCAGAGACCAAGGGGACAAAGGGAAGCAGTGCCACCTTCCCCAGCCAGCTCTGGAGTCGCGCTGTCTGCGGCTTTCAGCCTCGCCCCATGTAGGTGGCTCCACCTCTGGCCACCACTTGTCTGCCTGCTTGGCTCATTCACCTCCTCTACCCAACAGCTCCTCAGCAGATGACTCTAAGCTCGTCCCGTGGGCACGACACCTAGTACCTGTCCCGCAGGAGCTCTGGGTCTGAGGGAGGTAGGTAAGAAAAACCACAGTGACATAAATGCTATGGCACAGGTGGGCAAAGGGTCCTGGTGGGGGTGGGGCAGTGGATAAGGGCAGTCTTGCGTATAAATCTGAGCCACAGAGACCTTGGGCACCACCAGGCCTAGGAAGGTGATGGCCCTTATTAGACAGCTGGCCTCCCTGACAAGGTTCCTAACCCTCACCTGCCGACTCGACATCCTTGGCCTAAGAGGCCTGGGACCTTCTTCTGAACCCATCTGAGTGCCCTTTGGGCCTCACCACTCAAAATGCAGCCCAGGTGCTCCCTACCCTCCAGGGCCTCCTGCTGGCGCGACAACCGGAACTAGCAGAAGAGCAAGCCCTGCTCCCCAAAACACATGCTTGGCGCCCCAGGGAAGCCTCTCAAAGGCCAGGGCTGCACACTTAGCACCACTGGGTTCTTGCAGATAGAGAGGAGAGCAGCAATGGGGTACTCACTGCTCGGGGCTCGAGATCGACGTCCGCCGGCCTTCCACTGTGATGTTGCTCTTCGGTCTCTTCACAACGTGTGGACGGGGCGGGCGCACCTAGGAGGGGCACAGGAGGAAATCACCAAGAAGGGGTGAGTTGGAAAAGCCATACCGGAACATTCTGAAGATTTGGATAAGTGGCTGCAAAAGAAACATTTAGGGCTTTTCAGTGGAAAAATCACCATTTAATTTGCAGCAGATAGACACCCTAACTGGAATTCTGTGGCCTACTCCAATCAGAAAGGTTCTCCTGAAGAGCTTGGTTTTCTCATCTGCAAGATGGGGGGCCTCCTCACAGGCCCACGGCGAGGGCCCAGCAAGATGATGTGGACACAGGAACCGGAACAAAGAGGCCCTAATCGATGACAGATTCCCTCTTGCCTTTCTCTGGAACCCAGAAGCCAGTTTTGTAGAACAAAAAGGTTTCACTCGGACTTGTTTTTAGGGTACACACGCTTAGTTTGCTCTTTTTACAACTGAATTATAGGATGCTTATTTTCTTCTCTAAATATGAGAGGCATTAGAGAGTGCCAGTACCGATCACTGTTCTGCTTCCCAGGGTGTCCCTGTGCTCGTCCTCCCAGCAGACCCAGCCAGGATGCTGTACACCTCAGGTGGCTACACTCACCGCACGGACCTGGCTGGAGGGTTGGTGGTGTGCATGTCAAGAAGGGTAGAGGTTTCTAATCCCACAGCTGGTGCTGCAGTGACAAGATGTGTTTTTCTGACCTGCCACCTCAGAAAGCCAAGATGAGGGCCTGCAGAAAAAGATACCCCCTGTCCCACCAGAGCCCATGATGGGTGTTAGGCTGAGAATTTCTAGGTGCCCTTAGAAGGATACTCATTTGGTCCAATCGACATTCCATGGCTTTAAATCTGGCATGGTCATCTTTGCGCATTTCCAATGCCTGAAAAGCACAGGTTGTGACTGAGCTAAGCTAAGAAAGTCTACGTCTGAATTTCACTGCCAAGAAAATCGACTGGGCATCCCAGCGCAGGTTCTGAACATTTCTCTGCAGATGAGATGCCACAGTTGCTGAGTTTTGAGGACAAGACGGGAAGGAGAGCAGGCGCACACTCCACTTCCTGCCTGCCCCTTTCTCCGAACATCGCTGCTCCCACCCTCGGCAATTTGTGGGCGACACAGCACAATGGTTTAGGAACACAGATTACAGAAGCTGGCTGCATGAAAGCCAAGTCTTTATAGAGTATCGTCAAGCACTCAGGTCTGCACACGTCTGATCTAACCAAAGTTTTCCTGTGGAGTGGCCAGTCTGATCTCAGCCTTGTTTGGCGAAGCAGAGATGTGGTACAAGCCAAATGCGTTCCACCAAACTTGCTGTTGTCTTCTGTGGGGCTATTGTGAAGATTCAGCGACCAGATGCAGGGAAGCCCCAGCATGGGGCCTGGTACATAGTGAGGGCTCAAATGCTCATCCTGCTTCTCTGTGACCTGGATGTCCCCTCCTTATCAACAACAAAAGATGAGGGGGACATGGTGTCTGAATTAGAAGATGAGTTTTAGGATTCTCTGATCCTTGCCTAGCATCCTGCGTAGTGCCTGGTATATATTGGTCACTCGGCAAGATTTTTAGAATCAAATAGATGCTGCTGCTTGGAGTCTAAGGAGCGTGTAATGATGTTGCTGTTGTTATCATTGTTCTTAGAACTGTGCCTGCCACACAGCAAGTATTCGGTCAACATTTGCTGAATAAATGAACGGATATATCCCCCACTCATTTTCACTCTGGTTTCCCCAGCCAGGGCCGGACTCCTCTGGAGCCAGTGAACAGGTCATCTGGCTAGAATGGTCCCCCGACTTCTCACACGAGGCAGGAGCGCGGGTGGGGTGAAGGGGCAGCTCTGCCCCTGCCCCGTGGGGCCCTGGGGCAGGGCCTTTGGGAAAGGTCAGACTGCAAGGCCTGCCAGCCCATCCTTGCACAGGGCTGCTCCTTGCTACAATAAAGGCGGGTTAAGAATGTGAACTTGTGGCTGAAATGGGGGGATTAAGTTTGTGGCAACTTCAACTGAACTTGCAACGTGGTGAAACATGGGGAAAAAGAACAACAGAGCTAATTAGACGAGCTGAGCTGTCAGAGTGCCGCTGAATGGCTCAGCGCCAACAAACAAAAGGAATGGGTTGGCAATCAGTAGGATCGATGGAGGAGACTGCTTCATTAGGGATGATAAAACAGACAGAGCGGGGGGGAGGGGCGGGCAGCGGGGCCCGCGGGCGGGGGAGGGGGAGAAAGACACAGCACACGGGGATGGTCAGTCCCCGGCACGGTTACAGACGTGCCAGAGTCACACACACCTGACTGCCGGGGACAAAGCCAGACACGAAAGTGTACTCACACACACGACAACCAGAGATACCCTGAGGCCTCGAGACTCCAGGGTACACACCGTCTCACACACATGCACTCACAGAGGCATGCACAAGAGGTGAAGGCACACGTGTGAATCACACACACACACACACACACACACACACACACACACACACACACGGCGGCAGACCACAACCAGGCACAGACACACGCAGACAAAATGGTTTAATTAAGCCCGAAGCACGAGACGACGCCAACAACTCCCATCATATTTCGGTGATGACATCCGTCTTTCTGGGGTGCTTGGGAAGGGTGGGGGCTGGGGGGTGAAGGGAAAAGCCACACGCACACACCACAGGGACTGGCCCCACCAGTGCTAGGATCCCGGCAGCGCCGGGGGAGAGAGTGCTAAGCAGGGATTTCCAACGCCGTTCGGGGGACTGGAGGGGAAGTTGGGAAGCCAGCCAATTCCCCACTGGATTTAAAACCTGAGAAATCTAAGTCGGCAGGGTTAAATGTGTATTGAATACAAAAGCACCGAGTACATTTGATTTTAATGGTGAGCAAGAAATAATAAATACAGAGCTTATAAAGCGCTTCACATGTAGGCTGACCGCAGCCTGCCTCCCCCGGCAAGCCCCAACCCGGTCCCCTTAGTCCACGAGACACTGGCATGATTTTCTTCTGCAATTTCTTTTTTCTTCTTTTGAAAAAGAAAACCCAAATCCTCCGGTAACATCTGAACTCCAGCCACAGGTGCCAGGCTACAAAGCTCCTTCCAGAAAGGCTGAATGGCAACTGCCTCAGGCCCCCACTACCCTGGGGCCAATGGCTACACTTCTGCCTGGAATGTTTATGGCTAAGAGACCTGGCAGAGCCCAGCTGGAGGCCAGTGGCTCCTGACATGGGAGCTTGTTAGGCTGTCCTGCTCGAGGCCCTTGAGAGGTTCCATGTCCTGTGTCTCCCGGGTTCCCACCCAGTGTGTAGCAGTGTGTGCTGGAAATGCTTGCATAAGTGTACGTGGAATAAATGGTCCCTAGGGCCCTGGGGACTGCAGGGCCCTGAAAGCACAAACTTTCTAGGGCTCCCAAATTGGTCTCTTAGTGGTCCCACTTAGCAGAAGTGTGGGGGTGTATGTGACCACTTCATGCCAGGGACAGTGCTAGGCACCATACAAATATGACCTCGTTATGACCACCAGGTGGGTATCACTAAACCCATTTAACAGATGATAAACTAAGGCTCAGAGAAGGTAAGAATCTTACCTAAGGTCACACAGCCAGGAAGTGGCCAAGCTATGATTCAAACCGGGGCAGGCCTCTCTGACTTCCAACCCACGGAGGGCTGGTCCTCCAGGGACCCTGCCTCTTCAGCACGCCATGAACCCAGCGGAGTGCAGCCCCAAATGCCAGGCTAGTCACTTCCTACACCAGCCCAGTGGCAGAGGCAGCTGCTACTCAGGCTTTTCTCGTGCCAACGTCTGCCTCCCCAAGTCCTCAGTTGCCAGTGGATACGGCTGGGCCCACCCTACCCAATCGGCACGAGTCCCACACCAGTGAGACTACACAAGGTCCACTGTAGCTGTCTCCAGTGGTTGCATTTTTCCAAGAGAGCAATCCTGCCCCTGCGTCCTGCTTTCCAAGAGATTCCCTGCCTGCTGTGGATCCCAGGCCTCTAAGGGGAATTCTGAGAGCTACCTACTGGCTGACTTTGGCTTAAGGGGAGGCTGTTTGGTAGAGAACAGGAGAGACAGAGGAGAGGGGCAGGCCTGGGCTGCAAGGCCAGCATGGCCTCTTATTGTCTCTGCAGTCTTGGCTACAAACTGGGGAAACAGCACCTGCCTCCTCTGGGCTGGACAAAGGAGACAGTAAGTACATGAGTGCCTCACACAGACCCGGGCACATTATAAGTTGCTCAATAAACGTCAATTCTCTTCACCTCTGTAACTCTGCCAGCACCTAACACTGCCCTAGAGACTCCACAGAAAGCCCAGCCAGCTGCAGAACAATTTTTTTCTCAACTGAAGGATCTGCCCCAGTACTTTAGATGGGTTGAACATCCCTAATCCAAAAATCCAAAATCTGAAATGCTTTGAAATCTGAAACTTTTTGAATGCCAACTTGATGCACAAAGGAAATGTTCATTGGAGCATTTTGGATTTGATCTTTGGATTAGGGATCCTCAATTAGTAAGTATTAATATAATGCAGATATTACAAACTTTTAAAAAAAAAAAACAAAACCCTGAAATCTCAAACACTTCTGGTTCCAAGCATTTTTCATAAGGGATAGTGAACCTGTAATAAGTCCATCTCTATGTCCACAAAGGTGGAGGGTGCAGGGAGCTTGGAGTGCTGGGAAGACTATAGCTTCTAGAGCCTGGTGATCCTATTTGCAGTTGAGGAATGTGGGTTAAGTTACTAAGCATCAGTTTTCTCATCTCTAAGATGGGTGGTGACAAAGCCTATTTCACAGAGCTACTGTGAGGCTCAACTGAGATGAGGTACCTAAAAATATTTTGCTGATTATAAAATCCTGGGCAAATGATGGTTATTAAGCAATGGGGCCATTCCTCAGAAGTTGTAAGATGTAAAAGCCTCTTAAGAAGAACTGCTCCTGTGTGCCAGGCACTGTGCAAGGTGGTCTACAAACGTCATCCATGTTCGTTCTCACAAAAAGCCTCTATGAATGAGGGTACAGTGCAGACAGAGAAATGAAGCTCAGAGAGCTTCGGTACTTGTTCAAAGTCACACAGCTTCAGTATTCACGCCTTGCTCTGAAGACCTTTCAAATCCATGACTGTGCCGAAACATTCACTGACTCACATGAGGCTCAATCAGGAAGGGGCCTCCTGCACTCCAAAGTGTTTTCTTTTTGCTATTCGTGCCTTCCTTCCAATGACAGTGAGTGGGAACGTTCCAGCCCCTTGCGAGTTGCGCTGACTGTGGTTTGGACTAACCACTGTGGGTTGGGGGTATGGGATGGACCTGTCATCACATGTGGCTAGAACTGTAGACCCATGACTGTCACAGGTAAAGCCATCTAAATCCCCCCAGCCTCCACTGCAGTCCGCTAACTTCCACCTACGGTGGGGAAGGGAAGGAAAACAGTGCACAGCCAATATCCTACCCAATCAATGCTAGGTGCGTGCACCAAGGATTCAAAACAGATACACGGCTCAGCTTGGTCACCTGCATGCCTGGGCCTCCATGCCTTCACGAGATGGGCTTGGACATGTGCGCTGCAGAGGCGGGGAGGGGTGGGGACACCAGTCTGTGGGGTATCTGATCGCAGCTGACCCCCTCTGCTTGGCCTCAGAATGGAAGCTGCCTTGAATAACAGATGGAAAAACTTTTCTCTTGGTAAATAGCCCTCACCAAAAGGTCCTGGCAGGCTTCCCACTGTAAAGGCACCTGCTAAAGTTATTATGCCTCAGCACTGCCAAAGTCTGCGCTTACAAGGGAAAACGACTTTGCTGATGCTTAACACGGGGCCCACACCTAATATTTTTCCATGGCGTTTCTCTTTAAAAAAACATGGATGGATCTCTCTCCCCTACCCACACCATTCCCAGGTGTTGGGGGCTTTATCACAGTGCGTCCTGCGTTTCCTTCCTTACTTGGCAGTCTACAGGGGAAGGCGGGTCTCCACGGGAACCCTGGCAGGGCAGCAGTACCTGTCTCCATCCGAGCCGGCTCCATATTCTCTGGGTGTAGCCTCAGCCCTTGGGAAGGCACATCAAATGCATTTCCAAACCAAGATCTGGCGGGAATGAGACCCCTGCTGCCAACTTCTGCTTCCTTTAAAGCATCAAGAGCAAGCGTTTGGAGCAAGGCTTTAAAGCTCGTTGGCTAGAAATACGGCTCGCCCTATGAGATCTGCTCAAATGAGGCACACGCGGCACACACAGCGCACAGTGGCCCCCGGCTACCTACGGCTCTGACCTGCAAGTCGCTGGACTTATTCAGAAAAAAGAGAGAGAAGCCCAGAAAATGCAAGTTCAGGTTCATGCCACGCAGACAGGGAAGCTGAAAAACCCAATTCCCGGTTTTCTTTTGCCAGGCAGGAGAGTCCAAACTCCCAAGGTTTAGTCAGGCTGAGGGCGAACGGCTCAGGCAGTGTTAGGCGGGGAGGGTGGGACCACCGGCTACTCACGGGCCTTGAGCGCTGTATCTTGGGAGGCGGCGGTCGGGTGGGACGGAGTCTCTGTGGCTGCATTAAAGCGGAAACTGAAAACATCAGTCACACTGAGATGGCTCAATGCCTTTCCACACACGGCCCGGGAGGACACACCCAGCCACTCAGGACGGCTACCCTGGACGCCTCCCACCCCTCACACCTGCTGTCCATCTCCTGAGACCATCCCTCGGCCACTTCCTTAGCTCCAGTCCCGTCTCTAGCCTGGATTACTGCAATCGTGGCCCAACAGGGCCCCAGCTCTGATCTCCTCTGCCATGCTCCACGCAGGCCAAGGGGGACCTTCTCAAATGCAATATGGCCATGCCACAGCCAGTGTCCAGACCTCTGATGCCTCCTGCTGTCCTTGGGTGCCAGCTTGAGGCCCAGGGCTGGCATTCCAAATCCCCCAAGACCTGGACCCTGGCATGCCCCACATAGACCTTTCCCAGCCTTCCCCTGTGTCCACCCTGGGCAGAGCCTCGAGGGGGCTTTCATGCTTGTTTCCTGCCTGCCCCCTGGGTGGAATGACCTGCCTCTGCCCGACTGGCCTGGCAAACGTGTGCTTGTTCTTCAAGAGGTCGCCAGGTCGCATGCTGCCCCCAGCACTCCCCCTGCCCTGTGCTTCCTGCTCGAGTACCTCAGCCCCTCACCCCCATGAGACAGTTTAAATGTCTGTTTCCTGGAGGGATTCATCCCTGTGCCTGCAGAAGGTTGTGTGGGTTCTGGGAAAAAATATCTGTTCAATAAATGTCTGATGAACAAATAAAATTTGTACGAAACGCTTGGCTTTTGAAATCAGGATTTGAATCAAAACCAACAGAGCACAGACTTCTCGGCCCTACCCTTAAACCCTTCATCTTGAAAGCCCAGCTTTGTCGTCCGCACAGCCGGCCCGGCGAGATGCCCTGCACAGGTGTGGGACTGGGCAGCGCGGTGAGGAAGGTAAAAGTCCACACGAGACCCAGACCACGGACCCGCAGCAAACCCTGGGAGGCTCCCAGGCGGCTCCTGCCCATTCCGTCACTCGGTTCACGAAGATACATCACTATCCGACAAAGTCTAGACCCGCCCTGGACAATACAGGAGCCAATGGCCACATGCAGTGAGTCCAAATTCAGATGAGGTGTAAGTGCAAAATATACATTGGATTTCAGAGGATTAGTATGAGAAAAGAATGTAAAATACCTTGAAATAATGTTTATATTGATCATGTGTTGAAATGATAATATTTTGGCTATTAGGTTAAATATATTATTAAAATCAGCTTCGCCAGTTTCTTTTGAGTGTTTACATTTAGAATTGCACGTGAGATCCGTGTGCGTGGCTCCCGGCACGTTCTTCTCGGACAGTGCTGACGCAGGGACTCACTCCGTGGGGGTGCGTGTTCCGATCTCAAACCTGCCTCAGAACTTTCCTGGGGCCTCCTGACTATTCCTGGAGGGTAGGGCCCATGTCCTGGTCATCCCTGGATCCCTGGTGCCCAGCATAGGGCCTGTCGAAGTGGCTGCAGGGGAAAATTGGCCCGGGGACTCCCTGGTGGCACATCGAGAGCACGTCTGGATGGAAATACATGGTGGCTTTCCAGATCCTATGCCTTTAGCTGGGAGTGAGGGCCAACCCATGCTTGGTGCCCCTTCTACAGCTGGGGCTACCTGGGGTTGGGGAGGCCACCTGAAGACGGTGCAGCTACGACGTTTCTTCCCCTTCGTGGCTTACAGAAGTGTGTGGGGCAAAAGGGAATGGAGCCCCCCGCCCCAATTCATCAGGAGGGAGAAGGTCAGGGAGAGGGGACCCCGCTCCCACCATGGTACACAGGCTGCTGCCCTGATTCTTGCACACACACCCCCCAACACCCTCTGTGTCTCTCACGCTTGGCCATCCTACTTCTGGGTGGCCATATTCTCCAGCCCCACTGTCCTCACTGCTGCCACCTGTGACCTGGGCTATGTCCATCCTTGCTGTGAGGTGTGTGGCAGAGAGCTCAGGGGGCAGCCTCTGGTGTCAGATGGTTTCTGATAGAACCCCAGCCCCCCACTCACTCTCGGGGTTGTTCTGGGCCGTGGCTGTAACCATTCAAAGCCTTGCTGTCCTCAGCTGCGAAGTGCAGGTAACAGCACTGTCCACCCGCGAGGGCCGTTAGGAAGATTCAATGAGATGATGTAGTCGGGTTCTTTGCACAATGTCGCCAATAGACATTAGCAACCATTACCATTAGCAGGCGTCTCTGCCTCCAGCCTCTCCCCCTCCCAATCCATCTTCTACATTTGTTTCCAGAGTGGACTTTAAAAAAAATACATGCCCAATCATGCCACTTGCCAGCTTAAATCATCTCAGTGAAAGGCCAGCATCTTGCAAGGTGTCTGCTGAGAAGCACCATCCTGGGAGATGCATTGTATGAAGGGAAAAAGGGAGGTTCCCCAGCCAGGCAAATGTGAGAAATGCCGTCTATTGCCTTGCTCCTTTTGGGGACTCACAATGCCCGTCAGCATAGCAAAGGCTGCTGAGTCTCGCAATAAAAAAAAAACAAAAACAAACCCACCAAAACCAGGCAAAAACCTATGAACTCTAGGTTTTTAAAGGTCCTAACTCCCAAATTTATTTGAACACAGACTCGCTTTCCCTCTAGCACCCATTAATATCCCCTGGAAAATGCTACCCAAAGTGCTAAAGCCCTCCAGGTTCCGGGGCCCACCACGCCCCGCTGCGGTCTCGTCCCTGGTGTGCTCCCCCTCCCCCACACGCAGCTGTCATCGTCGGCCCATGCATTTCTCTGTGTATCCTGGGGTCTAGTGTAGTACTTGAAACATAATAGGTGCTCAGCCAATGCTTTTTGGCTTAAAGTTCCTGGCACACTCAACAAATGTTAGTTCTCCAGAGTCCACAGTTAACTTATTTCCCTTTGATTGTCATTGGGAAGTGCTGGTCCTTCTGCAACTGAATTTACAAATGGCGGGAGGAAAGCAGCCTCTTGGCCACGCCCAGCCTAGAAGCCAGCAGAGCAAGCCAGGGGGATTTAAAGATGCCAAGAAGGGGTAACGTGGTACAGATGTCCTGGCATAGCCAGAGGGATCAAAACAAAACTCAACAAAAGCAACCAAGACCAGGAAACCACACTGCCCCTCCTGACACTCGGGGAGTTTTCCCTGGAGGTTGTCAGAATTAAGGGATCCGGTCACCAGAGGAAATGGACAAGGAGAGGAAGCTGCACTCACTGATCCTGAGCACACTCTGATGCTGGAGCATACGACAGGGACACCCTCCTGGGGGCAGCCACCAGGAGAGAAAGGTGAACCCCCAGGGGTGTGCATTAAAGACCCCCCTGGGACTGGGGGAGCGAGAAGGGGATGGTTGCACTAATTACCAGGATGTCCTGCCACGGTGTGTGCAGGCCCTGGGGACGAGTGCTGAGGCTGGCCACCAGCAAGCATCTGGATTGTCACCAGGGGCTGGATGCTGACCACGTGGGAAGCAGTCTTAGATTTTGGACACTAGAACTTCTGACTTGTGGAGTGCCCTCCTGGTCCTACCGCAGAGGCCTAGCTGGCTTTCTGGGTGACTTTGGTAAGTCAGTGACATCCCTGGGCCTCCGTGACCTCTCTGCGGGCCCAATCCTGAGGGCCCCACTGCCGGGTGTATTACAGCACTTCCCGGAGGGCCGGGTGCACAGTGGACATGCTGCCGGGAGGAAGCTTCTGCTTCCTAGAGAGGGAGTGGCAGGGCGGCCGGGCCATGGTGGTTGCAGTTTCCCAAAGACGCTGGGATGCATGACAGTTGCGGACACAGATAGGGGAGAGCTGAGTACTCTGGAGACAATTAGAACAGGCTGTCGGGGGTGAGTGGTGGTGATCTGGGGGTAGGGGGTGAAGAGAGAAGCCAGAGAAGGATGAACTCAGAAAAACACACCCTCTTCCAGAAAGTGGCCCTGGTGCTCGGGAAGCTGAATGTGAGGACCACAACGGTGTGAGGCGAGGCCCAAGGAGACTGTAGGACTGGCCAGGACTCAGTGACAGTCACTGGGAGCCAGGAGCTCTTCCTCCCCACCTAACTCAGCTCCCGGAGGGCGGAGATTTTGTCTGGTTCTCTGCAGTCCAGCCTACGGCCCAGGGCTGGGCCCCGAGCTTGCTCATCTCTTACTCTGGCCCTAGTGGCAGAGAGCTTATATTTCCACAGACAAGGGGACAAACTGGATGAGGTAAAGCAACCCACTCAAGGCCCCCAGCTGGTAATGGGTAGACCTGGGAGCACAACTCAGGCCTCTTGACTGAATCCAGAAAGCTCTTTCTCTGCTGGAGGAGGGGAAGGCAACACCAGAGCGCTTGAAAGCAGCAGCAGAGAATTGAAGTGGTCTGGGCACCTTTGCATGGAAATCACATTATACATCATCCTCCATTCCTGGCCAGACTGAATTCCTCCACGTCTGCTTGTGAGGCCAGGGCCCAGGGGATTCAGAGAATAAGACAGAGCCTTGTCCTCAAGGAATGTACAGTACGGTGGGATTTGACCTACACCATGGACAAACATCTTTCTTAAGATGAAGAGAGTATTTGTGGAGTAAAGGCCCAAGAAATATACTTTGGGCTAGAAGGACATGGGTTCATGCCTTGGCTCTGACATTTCCTAGTTGAGTTATTGGGTCTAAGTCTCAGTTACATCTTCTATAAAACCAAAATAACTCTGAGTTGCAAGCACTGGGGTGAGGATGACACCAGAGTGCAATTACAGCTGTGTGAGGCTCTGGTCTGAGGCCCTGGGGATGAAATGGGACCATTCAATCCTCTGTTCTCCTGCTAGACCCATGAGTCTTTCCAGAAAAGTTCTATGGACATGAGGACCTTGGTTTTCCAAGGGTTGTGCTGTCAGCAAGACTCTGTTGAAGGAGACTGGATTTTAATAATAATCTCTTCCATTTATATGGTGTGTTTTCACAGCATTTCAAAGCATTTCTACTTCTCTTCTTTCCTTTGAGCCTTGCTTTCCCTGGTGAGGCAAGTTGGAGAAGGATTATGTGCCTGCTATAGAGACAGGAAACAGGAGGCCCAGAGAGGTTAAGGGACTAGTATGAGGTCACACAGCTGGCTGTGAACAAGCAGATATTCTTAGTCCATTGTGTTATCCTTGTCAACTAAAATTTCCAAAGTCACTTGGAATCCTTTCTGATACAGTTTTTCTAATCCTTGTCCCTTCTGAAGTTAGAATCTGTTGTTACAGATCTGTGCTTTAGAGAAAAGGCTGGCAAGAGAGTGACTGATGTCTTCCTCTCCTTTCCTTGTTTGAGCATCTCTTTCCAGTTCTTTCCAAAGGATGCATGTGATTCATTTGTTCATTCATTCAACAAACTGTATATGCTGTACCAGGCGCAGGGGTAGGTAGCGAACAAGACTCTGACTGAAGAGTTACGACGCGGGGGGCACAGAGGGGTGCCAAGGTCTGTGAAGTACACAGAAGGGTTCTTCTACCAGATGGGAGTGGTGGGAACCAGGTGCCTGGGACAGGGGAACCACAGTGGTCCAGCAAGACTAGAGCAAGACCGAGTATGAGGACAGGGCGAGCCAAGACCTGGGAGGGCTGGTGGAGGTCAGATGACAGAGGGTCTGGATGTTAGGCTGAGAACTGTGGGTTTTCTTCTGATCTCAGTGGGAGGGACAGGATCACAGACACAATAAGAGACACCTTGGCGTCAGTGGTGTGGGAAATGGATGGGAGGAGGATGGGTGGGTCCTAAGGACGGGCACTCCCCTCCAGCCACAGGGGCCGGCCCAGGCCTCCATAGTGTCAACTCACCAGGCCTGGCAACACCACTGCCGGGAGATGTGAACACGGGAGGGTAAGTCAGAAAGCATGATTGACACCGAGGTCCCGGAGAAGAGAGGAACTCTTTGGCCTTTGCCGGTCTCTGCCTGGCCCTTGGCGTTTATATCTGTCAGCCAAGCGGGCCAGGTGGGTATGCTCATTGGATATGAAACTCACATTTATGAGGACAGCATCTGATTTGCAGTTAATTTGTTGATGCAGCAAAACACATTGTTTCCAAAAGGTCAGCAGGGGAAGCGGCGTTGGAATATCAACTTAATTACCTGGGCGGCATGGATGAACGGGCGCCCTGCACAAGGCTGCAGGGTGTAAAACGCTCAACTGCCAGGCACTGACTCAGGGGCAGAGAGCACGGTGCACACGGGAGGGGAGGGGTGTCCCTGCTGCCCGGGAGCCAGCCTGTCTGCGCTGTGGGCAGAGCCAAGGCACTTCCTGCCGCCTGTGTTCCCGTTGTCTGAGCAGCTGCTGGCACACTTGCTAGCTCAGGGAATTCTATGGGCAATGAGGCCGTTACCCATTCTACAGATGAGGGGAGGCAGGGACTGGCCCAGGGTCACACAGAGCAAGTGCCAGACAGGCTTTCAGAAGAGGGTCAACGAGCTCATCTCAAGTTAATTACGGGTTGGGGCCGGAGTCCTGTGATGTCTGTGTATGGGGTGGGGGGCAGGAAAGGACACATGGATTCATTCAGTCCCCAACGGAGGGCACTCCTGGGACTATCCCTTCAACATCCATGAGGGTTGAGATCAGCATCTGCATTTCACTGCTGGGAAGGGAGGACCACACAGAGGTGAGATGTTAAAGTCAGTGGGACAGACCGGACCCTGGCCAGGGAGTAGTAAGGAAGCAAGTAGAGAGGACAGGTGCTGGGGGCCACAGGGCCCAACCAGTACGCTGAAAGCTGAGGGCTGTGCCAGCAATGCTTGGGGCGGGGGAGGGAGGCTGGAGAAGGTGGGTACAGCGGCTGGTACATGAGAGAGCTGGCCTCCGAGGCTGGCCCCTAAGGGGGTCTCAGATCCTTCGTGTTGGAATTGTATTCTGAATTGTCCCTTCCTCCCCTGACTCTCACCTGCCTCAAATGGAGGAGGCCCTGGGGTCCCCAAGGGGGAAGCTGGACAGGCCCTGGGGTTTATCAGTTTGTCCTGGGAATGTGCCCCAACCAGACACGCTGCTGGGAATGGAGAGGGGGAGAGAATTAGACTCCATTGCTGTCTAACGAGAAAAGAGTTCACCTGGTTAATTTTCCTGGCTAGTAGCCACATCAATGCTCTGACCTGTGCATGAAACAGACCCAGTTGGGAGGGGAAGACAAAGCTCTCTGTAGCTTTACAAAGGGCCTCTGGGCTCAGAGCAAGGCGCCTCTACTCTTTGGGACTGGAAATCTGCTATTATGCAAGGCATGGAAATAAAAGAGGGTTCTTTTGATATGCCTCCAAAAAGGAGCGCATTGAAGCGATATTTTTGTGGAGTGTTTCCTTTGAGATGCCCAACGAGCTCTCTCGGGCACAGCTCTGTCCCCCAACTCCCATCATTATTTCCCATCCTCCTCGTCCACCCTCGACTAGGGCTGATCCTGCTTGTTGGGGAGGATCAAATGCTTGCCTCAGCTTCAGAGTTCAGCGCGGACAGCTGAAGATGACCAGGCCCTGGTGTCATGTGGGGAACAGCATGCTCTCTGCCGGAGCCACACAACACAGCACCCAGAGGGGATCCAGGACTCCTCGGGCCTGACGCATCCGTGGAGGTAACAAACTGTCACCCTCGAGGGATGTTCCTTGCAAGATGCTGCCTGGGAGGGACTTCTACATCACGGCTGAGGAAGGTGTTCCCACCTGGTGAGCGTCCACTCGCAGGGAGCAACAGGAGGGGTTTCTTCATGGGAAGGAAGGGAGGGTAGGAGGAGCCCTCATTCTGCAGTGTCCTGGACGGGCCGGGTGTCACTCAGGATACCCCAGTCAGTCCTGACGACTCCGGGGTACAGGCTCTGTCATGATCCCCATTTCACAGACCGGGAAACTGAAGCCTCTTGCCCAAATCCACACCACATAGCAGGGATGCTGGTGGGGCTGGGCCTCGATCTCTGGTTGTCGGACTCCAGAGTGGCACGTCCATGTGCCCCACAGCTCGCCGTCCGGAGGTGCCACTTGTGAAGGAAGTGAGGGGTGCTCAGGATTGAGGGTGGCCCTGCGAAGAAAAGCGGCGGCGCCTGCCGTGGGGCCTGGGAGGCATCGTGTCTGGAGGGGGCGTGCTCAGGGCGCAGGCGCTCGCCGGTCCTGTCAATGACTCTCCGGCTGGGCCCGGGCGCTCCGCCGTGAGTGAGCGCTGAGCTGAAAGACGTCTCAGACTGGTCCTGAAGAGCAGTGCATTCTTCCCCGATGTTGACAGGAGTAGTATTTTGTAGTGGTGCTGGTTAATTTGTAGTGGCATTTGTGGTTTGAAGCCTTGTCAAGATCCCTGATTACTTCCCGTGCAAGGAGCTCGGCTGACGGGGAAGTTCACATGCTGAACAAAAGCAGTGAGGCAGCTGTGAGGGAAGGCTGTGTGGGGGCCGGGTGACCCTGGCCGCTTGGGGAACAGAGGCGGGGGAGGGAGGAGGGCCCGGAGTGGGGTGGGGGAGGGGAGCCCTTTGTTTTTCGCCGGGTGCAGGTGCACGGTCTGAATAGGTGGCATCCCATTGGCGGCTGGAGGTCAGGCACCAGATGCGGCTGGTGCCTGGGCAGGGGCAGGGAGCTTTGCTGACGTGTGCCATTCTCTGCCCAGTCAGAAGCAGGAGGCAGGCGTCTTGCTACTACCTACACTAGGATGGCCATCTGGGATGCCACCGAGGGTCCATGGGTGACATTCCCAGGAGGTGGGGGACGCATGGCATGGTGAGGTTAGCGGAGGGGCTTCCAGATGTTGGGAGAGATTATCCTGTCTCTGTTACCAAGAGGGGTTACTGTTTCTTGCCACTTGCTATGTACCAGGCCCTGTGCTAGGAGCTCTACATGAAAGGTCTCTAATGATCTCAAGGACACTGCAAAGAAGGTGAAATCATCCCCATTTGACAGATGATGAAACTGAGGCTGTATGACTCAGCACAGCGACTTGCCTAGGCCAGGCCTCAAGTAACAGGTGGCAGAGCCACAGTCCAAGCCCAGGCCTGCCTGACTCCAAAGAAACCTACGCTCTGTCATGACATCTGATACACAACAGCAGATGGAAGATGTTGAAACATATCCCCTTGAGGCTGAGGGAGCCCTTCTCTCCCTGGGAACTCTGACATCCTTTGAGCCTTTTGTCCTGCCAAGTCTGTTCTGACCACACAGAAAGGTTTGTCTTTGCAGCTACCTGCATTTCACCAGGCTGGTGTCCCTACTCAGTGAGGGCTTGCGCAGTACAGTTAAGGGCCAGGGACAGACAGCTCAGCAAAACCAAGGCTAATTTATCATCTCTGGAATGATGTCCACCCCAAATAGTATACACCTAGGAAATTAAAATAAAAACATTCTCCTGATTTTGCAGTGGTCCAGATAGGAATGCACAGCATCTTCTGGAAAGGGAGTCTGGAACCACTCCTGGGCCAGGCTACTGGGAGCCTCTAACTGCTCTCCTGCCACCAGCAGCCCATTCAAGACCCAGCCCTTGCCCCCATAAGTCCCATCTCCCACCCTCCATGAGCGGCCCCTTTTCTCCAGCCCTACAAAGACCCTGCCCCACAGGCCACGGTCTCCACAGTGCATGTGCTGGTCCCATAGACCCTTTCCTCTCTTGCCCACCTGATGATTCTGGCTCATCCCTCAAGACTCCGTTCCCTTCCCTGAGAAGCCTCCCTCTCTCTTCCGGGCTCAAAAGAATTGGGTGCTCCCTCCTCCGTCTCTCCCCTAGGAAGGTGAGTCCTTGAGGGTTCACATATGGACCCCTGGCTCTTGGCACAAGGCCTGGCACGTGGTAAGTCCAAAGTGAATGCCTGCCCAAGAGTGGGAAACTCGCACTGGATCATCAGTAAGGCCTCACCCAGCATTTGAATAATGCCAGACCAAGTAGAATTGTCCGCATCATTCGAGGCACTTTGTCCACAAGACTGGCAACACTTCTGGCATGCTTCTGATCAGGAAAAACTCTCAACCTAGAGGTATCCTAGCCTAACAGGTTGAGCCCCAGGGCCATCCCCAAAAGCAAGAGACTTTTTGAGTGGAATGCAAACACTGAAGCAATAGGAAGCTTAGATGTGAAATATCCCCCAAATTTCCCCAGTGTGTCTGTTACAGAAAGACAGTCAGGTTCACTAGACAGAGGGGTTGGATTTTTTTTCTTCCCTTGGAACAAATGGATGGAGAACTTGGTTTTAAAATTCCTGGACTTTGGAATACATTTCTATCTGTGTCAAAGTCTACCCATCCACCACCTCAGCAGAGTTTAAAATCCTAGCTAATAGGTTAACAACTGTTTTTCTTCAGCTTCAAATGAAGAATATCAGAAGGCTGGGGGAATATGCAGCTCTCCAATTTGTACGGACTGCACACAGCTCCCTGCAATGTGTGTTTGACAGGACTGACATTTTGTACCGCTGTGAGATGGGAAAACGTGTGACATTTTTATTCATGGTGGCGTACGCCCTTGTAATGATCAGCTCTGGTCGATGTGCTTACCGCAGCAGCCCCCGAGCCCTCGGAGAACAAACAGGAACCCAAGGTGCCAGCAGTTCGACTGCCTTATTAAACACCGCCAGGATCCTAACGAAGACCAACTGCTGGAAAATCTCACTGTCAAATCCTCAAGGACATTGTCAGCGCACAGCTAACTGCATATATTTCTCATTTAAAATACTGAAATCCAGCATTGTGCCATTACAATCGAGGGGAGGGGCGCCCACTCCAGTGGCCATTCTGTCAGCTGCTTCTTCGGAGCTCCAGATGCTTGAGCCGGATGCCCAGTGGGGTTCAGAGCTCAGAAAGGGGTGGCAGAGACAGGAAACTGACTTTCCAAAAGCCCGGCCCTACCTCCAGGGGGAATGGCTGAAAGTTACAGGGCTCTGGGAAGAGTCCTTTGGAAAGGCAGCTCACTGGCTCCCTTTGCAAGCCGAAGCGAATCTGCATAATTAGAAAATCTCTTCCTCTCCCAGCCAGCCATCTTCCTGTAGGTGCAACCCATTACATCCTGCAACTCGGTGCTAATCAGCCTTCTGCTCGGCGGCAGACCTTAAGACATCTGCAGGAACACACGGCTGCGGTAGGCCTCACACCTTGGCAGAAAAGCTGTGTGTCAGGGTGCCCACCTGCAATCTCACCGCTTGCCTCAATTCAAAGGCCTCGAGGTCAGCGTGCAGGAGGACCCCCTCCCTTCGGCGGTCATTTCTAACGCTGATGCACACTGATGGATGGAAGCCAATCACTTGGCAGAACTTCGTAGCTTTCGTGGTTGTTAAACTAGGTGATTTGGGGACAGCCACACACTGTAATGTACTGGATACGGTTATTTTGCAAATATGTATTATTTACACAGGGCCTCTATTTCCATCCTCCAGCCCTCATGCATGTATGGGGTCCTTGGCGTAATGGGCCTAACGAGGGGCCTGGGCGCGGTTCTTGCAAATTTGCAACAAACCGTAAGTGGTTGGCTAAACAACTGCATGTCCTCCATCCATCATGGGTACAGGCTTGCGTTTTAAAGGGCTGCCCATAAAGTTGCTTTGCACAGTACTGTACATCATCCTTGGTGGAAATGACCCGGGAGCTGAAGGGCTGGCAACTTAGAGGGTAGGAGCCATAACATTCCACACCTTGGGATGTGGGAAGGGGTGGAGTAAGCTATGCCACCCTGGCGCTCACAGGCCTCCGAGAGTATAAAAAGGCAGGCAGTTGGCAGACAGCCCTGGGAAAACACAGGACAGTGGGGGTAGCGGGAGCTGTAACTTCTTTCCTCCAAGCAGGCCATTCCGTCCCTCAGCAGAACTTTCACCCTGGGCTGCAGAAGGAAGCATCCATCCACCCTGTACACCCCAAGAGACACTCCTTCCTCACAGGCTGCACCTCAAACCTCCCTGGCCTGTGTCCAGCCTTGTGCCACTCTATGATGAACTTCAGCAGCTCCCTTGAAGGGCATCCAGCTGCCCGCCAAGTTCTGTCCTTTTGGTCTCCCGAATGTCTTTCAGATCTTTCCCTCATCTTCACCCCCCCATAGGCAGTGTCCTAGGTCAGGCTCTCACCAGCTCTTGCCTGAATGTGAGTGGCATCATCGGTGGTCTCCCTGCTTCACCCACTTCCATCCCTTTCCACTGTGGCCCAGAATAAACGTCTGCAACTGCCATTCCCCTGCATACAACCCTCATTGGTTCCTAGGCACCTCCAGGGTACAACTCAAGCTCCCCCAGGGCCTGGCCACTGCCTACCTCCGCGGTTTAGCTCCTGGCCCTTACCTGCTGGCCTCTGGTCTCCTCACACCAGCCCCAGTTTTCTTGAAAAGTCAGACTCCTGCATCCTTCACATATGCTGTTCTCTCTACCTGAATGCCGACCCCCTCTGGCTCTACTTGACATACGACTTGTCTTTTAAGATTCAGCTGAAATGTCACCTCCTCTGAGAAGCCTGCCCTTGTTCCCCCAGGCAGCCCCAGGGCCCCTCTCCAACCACTACACCATGTGCATGAGCATTTCTCTTTCCATATGATTTGGTAACTGTCTCTCCCAGATGATGAGTGCCATGAAGGCAGGAAACACACCTCATTCCCTGTGACCTTGGGGCCTTGGACAGGGCCTGGCACCTGGCATGCCTCACTACATGTTGAATGAGTGAAGCAAGAATTAATGAGGGCATAAAAGAATAACTCAGAGTTCTGCCTGGCAAAGAGCTCCAAGACTTTGGGATTTTAAATCACGAAGACGGAAGGAAGGCAGGGGAAGAAGTCGTCTTGGCTGGTTTTCAGGGTGAGGGCAATGGAAGGTGTTTGGTAGACAGCCCTGGCAAAAACTTCCCTCCCTCCCTGTCTCTGCACACCTGGAGAGCCAGTCTCCTGGCCCTCCGCACTCCAACCTGGCCTCTCAAGGCACCGTCTTGCCAAGGCTCGACCCGCGTCTGGGAACATTCGCTGTCAACCCCTCGAGAAGGTGGAAACAGGGATCCACCTAGAAAGGTTTGGGACTGGGGCATCCCAAGAGGGTCAAGAGGTGTCAGCAACCATGGGATCATGTGGCTGACAGGCAGTAACATCGGTTTAAACTGCTTCCGGGCAATGTTGATCCCCCATCGCTTTGCATTAGAAGTGGGATGTAAAACAATCCTTCAGGAGAAGCCCCTTTTATATATTCTCTGCTCATATTTTTATACTTTAAAATTCTTTGCACTGTAAACAAAATACGATACAATATTCCAGAAGACATGGAACTAAGCAGACTGATAATAAAATTAGCCAGGCAAAAGTCATCATCAAAACTGGGGACGTGGTCAGTGTAATCTCAGGTAAAGTCCAGGAGACCGGCAGGTGGCCCTTGCTGCCAGGAAGCTGCTGCCACTGCCCAGCTATCCCAGGGTCCAGTGAGCAGGGCAGTAAGGCAGGGGAAGCAGGGGCTTTGGATCTGCGTCTACCCTAGCAGCCCGGGAACCAGGCAGGGCCCTTGACTCTACCGAAACGCGGAGCAGCGGTTGTCCCTACCGCCCCAGGGGAAGGCGACATGAGAAAATGCCAGCATCCGCTGAGCACCTTGCCAGGCACACGGCAGGTATTCAGAAGGCAGCGTTACTATTGCCCTTATCCCTGTGCTAAGGCATCTGGGGCGATGTTATTTTTATTCTGGGGATAAACAAAGTCCCATGTGCCAGCAGCAGCCATGAGTCTTAGCCAGGAGTGAGGAGACGCAGAACGAAGTGACCCTGACCTCCACAGCCTTACTAAGATCATCGCTGGATTCCAAACATGCCCGAAACCACCAGCGGCCACAACTAAATGTCCCAGGAAGCAGGTGGAACTGAGGAAGGGGCTCAGTGAGAGGGCTGAGGAGAACCCAGGCTCTGGCATCAGACACGCCTGGCTTTTGATTCTTGCTCTGCCACTTACTGTGTGATCTTGGGCAAGTTGCTTAACTTCTCTGAGTAGTAGCTTTCTAGGGATCATAGTAACTGCATCGACCTTACAAGGTTGTTGAGGAGAGTATGTGGGATGTGCTTGAGGAGGGGCCTGGCTCAGACGCAGCAGGGCCACATCAGAACGAGAACCTCCTCAGGCCATCTGACCCCTCCTTATCCTCCGCTTCTTGGTTAGTCCTTGTCACCCCTTCCTCTGGGCACAGCCAGGTTAATAAGTTCCCTAGTCCAGAGGCAGGTCCTGGCTCTGACGGGGTTAGGGACTAATGGTGGGTGTGCGACAGGCAGCCCCTGGCACAGCACTCCTGTGGCCGTGGGGCGGGGACTACCCGCGCAGCCATGGACACCGAGCTGACTCTCTCGGAGGATCTTGCTTGTGGGATATAATTTATTGTCAATATTTTACGTTTTAGTTCCCCTTCCCTACTGTGATAAACTCCCCACCTCTGGCACAGAGAATTCTAATCTGAGAAAATGTCTCCTCTGGTCTCGCTGAATCAGATTTCCTGCTCCTGTCCTGCTGGGCTCAATAGCTCCCTGGCAGGGAGCTGGATTCCAAGCAGCTCCAACACAGACTTTTAAAGCAATGCCGTTTTTAGGCTCTGGTCAGTCCCTTGGCAAAGAGGCCCTGTTGTCACACTGTTGAAGGTGGACAGATTCGGGGACCCAGGAGGCCTGTCACTCATGACACGGCACTGCACACGGGGATTCTCAAGTGAATATAGGCAGCAGAACAACAGCCACCCCGCTTTTTGGGGTTTCTCCTGCTCTGCTGCACGGATCGGCTGCTCACGGGCACAAGCTGTGAGCAGACCTGCCCTCCCCTCGACCCTGACTCTCCGCCCTTCCTGAATCTACTCACCACTCTCATTCCCCGAACTCTTACTGGGCAACTAGTTTGTGCCAGGCCCTGTGTGAGGATGCCAAGGATACAGAGATGAGGCCAACACTGTCCCTGTCTGGGGACAGTGCATAAAAGCACCACCAGCAAGCAGGTGCAGGGGCAGTGCTGGCCCAGAGCAGTGAGGGAACGACTTGGCTTGGAGACAGGCAGGGCTTGTCAGGGGAGCGGGTGCTTGACAGGGCCTGGAAGGGCTGGCGGGATTTTGTCAGGCGGAACAGAAGAGGAAGGACATTCCTGGCAGCAGAGACGGTAGGGGCTGATTCACCTCTGGGTCCACCAGCACCCAGCCGGGGTCTGGCCTGGAGCAGACACCTGTGCAGAGCTCGTGAGCGAAGGAAGACAAAGTACTGGGGACCAGAGGAGAGGAAGGGACTCTGCCCGGGGCAGGGACACTTTGCAGAGTCTTGCAGGGTGAGCAGGAGCTGGCCAGAAGTGGAGGATGGCAGAGACCTCCAACCCAGAAGGCCCAGCTGTGGTCAGGGTGGGCTTGGGGTTGGTGACTTCTGGCAGGGCCCTGAAGGCCAGGCACGTCCTCCCCACCATCCAGGCCAATCGGCGACCTGGGGAGGGAAGCTTGGAGAGGGCCCCACGTTCTGCAGGGCTGACGGGCCGATCTCAATACTTGCTAATGTTGGGGAGACAGACACAGGACCCCAGGGATATGAGGGATGCATGGGTTCCTTGACAGAACTGGGGTGGGGCAGGTTTGGGAAGTCCAAGGGCAGATTAAGATGTTCCAGTAGCTGAAATGGAAACCTGGAGCTTTCAGAACAAAGGCGGTGCTAGAAACAGGTGGAGCACCCGTGTGCTCCCCCGAGAGTGTAGACAGTGAGAGGCCGGCCAGAGCCAGAGAGGAGCGCCATCTAAGGGAAGGGAGGACAAGCACAAAGCCCAGCTCACTCAGCCCTCCCTGGCCGGACTCCACACTTCAAGCAGCCATGCTGCAGCCAGCCTGCCCAATTTCCATTCCTCCTTGTGTGTTTTAGCTGAGCCTTGCTGGGGATTATACCTTGGACCAAAGGAATGACTTATGATAAAAGGCGAGAACCATCCATTGCAACCAGCTGGAGACGGCAAGCGGGCACTGCCTGGACCGGGTGCAGGGGATTCTGGAGCTTACCATGCAAGTTGGCTGCCACCCCATCCCAGCACAGCCTGGAACAGCCACCGCGTTTAGTCTCTCAGACTCGGAACCTTCCCCAGGTATCAGAGACCCTGCCTGAAGACACTGCTCCCCCCTCCAAGGAAAACGAGCTCTCTGCCCGTCCTTAAAGCAGATGAGGAGCAAGGCTATTAATGAAACATCTACCTTTCAGTGATCTCCAGCAAGTCAACAGTGAGATGATGGGCGCACCTCCTGACGACGCTGGCAGGGAAACCACCCTGAGGACCAAACTCGGAGTATAAAACAAACAAAAAGGGGACTTCGAGATGCCCCATGGCATGATTACACAGCATAGATCTGGACCTTTCAAAACTACCGGATGGATCCTGTCCATCAGGATTAAGCTGAACCACTGGCTATGAGACCACGTCGTTATTTCTGTTTTCACAGATGTGGCACAGAGCAGGCATCGGTGATTATTTGCTGAACGAATGACCTAGGCTCTTAGCTTCTGTCCTTCTTCACTCCTGGCCCTGGGACTGCAGCTGACCCTCCACACTGCCTTCCCCAGATGCCATCGCAGGTGACTGCAGACAGCTGTGCCCATGCCTATAACCTGGGACTCCTGGCTCCTGCCTCCCTGGCCTGCCATGCACCAACCGCTGTTTCTCTTCTGTCCCTCTCTATCTGGTGCCCTGGTTGATGTCTGACCTTGACTCTCAGCCCTGTGTGATCTCTCGGTTCCAGAATCCACACAGCTCTGGGTATGAACCTTTCTCTGCTGTCACACAAGTGGACAAGGGGCTGGGACAGTGTCTCCTGTTTGGCTTCTGTGCACACTATCAATTTGATCGGCTCTCTTTTCTTCTTTGAGATAGGGTCTCACTCTGTTACACAGACTGGAGTGCAGTGGTGTGATTATAGCTTACTGCAACCTTGAACTCCTGGGCTCAAGTGTTCCTCTGGCCTTAGTCTCCCAAGTAGCTGGGACTACAGGCACACACCACCATGTGTAGCTAATTTTTAAATTTTTTGTAGAGATGGGGTCTTGCTCTGTTGCCCAGGCTGGTCTTGAACTCCTGGCCTCAAGCGATCCTCCTGCCTTGGCTTCCCAAAGTGCTGGGATTACAGGCATGAGCCACCACACCTGAGCCACTCCCTTCTTTTGATAATGGCTCCCTGATTTCCTTTCTAGAAACTACCCTTTCTTCACCTCTCGGGTATGTGTGTCAGGTAGGATCCTACCTGTGACACACAGAAAACCCCTGGACGCAATACTTGGTTCCAATGGACACATAATCAACATTGGTTCAGTGAGTGAATCCCATGCCTTGTGTGGGAGTTACTTTCTGCAGGTTTTGCACCTGGAAGGACGTGGTCTGGGGCTGTTGCAGGCATCTTGCCACCAGGAGGGGAAAGCCCGCCCAAGAGTGGTCCTACCAGAAGAGGCAAAGCCAAGAAATGCAGCAAAAAACTAGGGTCTGATTAATGTGGGTTGACACTAAGCCACACCTGAAGGTAGTATGAGATGATGATTTCTCTTTTGGGTTTTGTGTCCTGGCAACTCAAAGTGCCCAAACTAAATGTAGCTACTACTAAATGTAGTATAGGCTCTGCCCCTGGTCTCTGGAGCTGTACTGGCACCTGAAACCCCCAATACTAACTCCTATACATGCCCAGTTCTTATCCTGTATTCTACTCCCTTGCACACACGAGAAAAGCATCCAGCATGCCTTTGGTGTCTAATGGTGGGTTTGATGTACAGAGTCTACACCAGGTGCAGGATGCCAGCTTACTTGTCTTGGTTCCAATTGAGACCCAGAAACATTAAGGAGGGCCTGAGATCTGTAAGGAAACCAAGAACAAAGCCTTACTCGCGGCCCACCCTCTGGGATCCCGGCCACCTGCCCAGGCTGTTGCTCTGGCTCCATCACTACAAGCCCAGCAGGAAACTACCATGTTCTTAGCACAAAGCTGGGCAAGAGCTTGAGCTTTAGAATAAACAACAAAGCTTTGAATCCTGTTGCTTCTGAGCTGTATAACTTGAGCAAGTCCCCATCCTCTGTGCGCTGTCTCCTCCTCTGCAAGAGAGGGTGATAACGGAGACCCTCACAGTGTGGCTGGAAGGATTTGGTAGGCTAACCTGCAGGAATGGCCTAGCATGGTGCCTGGGGTTGGAACAGAGACCCAGCTCTCCAGGTCTTGGCGCGGGGACTTGGCAGGTGGTGAGCATCCCATGCCCCGCCCACCCCCACAACTGCTCTTAGACCCAGCACATTTGAGGTGCTCAAACTGACCTTAAAGTGCTCAAGAGCTGGAAGGAGGGGAGGTCTGGGAGGGTGATTGATCTTGGCCCTTCTGCAGCCTTCCTTAACTTGTGCTGAACGGAGGTGGTGTAGGTTAGAAAGCGAATTGCTACTGCGACCCTGGATTTGCACTTGGCTGCTGACATTTCCCAGGCCTTCCACGACACATCAGGAGCTCTAGCCCCACTGCTGAGCTCTCTGGCCTTCTCTAGCTCCCTATAACAAGAGGAATACTACCTGACAAGGCAACGCTGAATGCCTAATCAGACAGCTCCCGAATTTCAACTCAATCTCTATGAATTTCCAGAATCTGATTTCTCTTTTTTGATTGGCAAGTTTTTTCTCCTGAAATCGAATATATCTGCTCAGAGGAACACACCCCAGCCTTGTTAACCTTTCATCAGAAAGCTGTCTCTGGGCCAGCCCGGGCTATGAAAAGGCGAGTGCGTGTGGAAAGACAGGCCTAGCCAGCTGCCCTTGACAGGGAGACCTGACAAACCACCACCAATTAGGGGCCACGCTGCTCTTGGTCATGGCAGTGAATGAGGTGAAGCAACTTTGGACAGCCACCTCACCAGGACCGAAGGCAGGACAGTGTCACCGTCGCCCTGTAGCTGGCACAGAGGGTCGATCAGAGCAGGAGGAGCTGGGGGGAATGGAGTGGGGAGACCGCCACAGTAGCTCTTCTTTCCCACATAAAGACATGGCTAAAAAGGGCAGAAAAGGGGGCAATGGAAAAGGAGAAATACGATTTGGAAACAACAAGGTTTAAAAGAGCGGCATGCTGGGAGCTCTGCCTGGTGGACCATGAGCGTGTGGCTGAGTTAGGCCGAGAAGGTGACTTTGGACTGTAGACCGCAAGGCTCGCTTGCTAGTGCATGCCCACCTGGTGCCCTCTGCCCCAGCAGCCCGTGGCCCCTTCTTTTCATGCATCCAAGTCAGGATTGGGCAGCGTCATCTGCTCCTGTGGTGCCGGGTCCTGGCCATGCCACCAGCACCTCCCCCACGGCACCAGGATGCTCAGTGTCCTCTGGGCTGAGGTTTTGCCTGTCCCACCCAGAGCTGTAGGGACACAGGTCAGTTATGAGCACGCACCAGGAGGGCAGCCTCTGGGGGAGCTCATGCTCTGAGAGCCAAGATGACGGCCACGCCCTGGGTGGACAGGGCTGGGTGGGAGGCTGCAGTGGCCAGTGACTGACAGCCAGCTCCACTCTTGCCCACCGGGGGAAGAGACAGATATTTACCCGGGGCCTACGTGCCAGCACTGAGCTAGGTACTTCAAGGCAATATCTCATTTAATCCCTATAGCAACCTATGATGTGGGTATTATCACCCCTACTCCAAGGATGAGGAAACTGAATTCCACTGAGGCTCAGCAACTTACTGAAGGTCACCAGCTTATTAGTGACAGAGCCAAAATTTAAGTCCAGAGCTGTCCAGCTCTAAAATCTTCGACCACTCTACCTCACTGCCTCCAGAAACTGATCAGCACTTGCCTTTCAGCAGTTAAATTTGGGGGAAGATGGAGTCTGTATTTGTTTTCTCTCTGTCTCCATGAATGGATGTTATGTGTGTGTGTGTGTGTGTGTGTCTGCGTGTGTGTCTGTGTGGAATTTTTTGCCATACCATTTGAAAGTAAATTGCAGGCATCCTGATACTTCACCCCTAAATATTAGGTTGATGCAAAAGTAATTGCGATTTTAGCGTTGTTGAAATTTGCTGTTTGCTATTGGAATACATTCATAAATGAATGTGGTTATGTTATACATCATTTTAATGCACATTTCTTGCTTTATTTTTTCTGCTAATGACATTACTTGCTGTTTTATATTTATTTTAGACTATGGAAATGATGTTAGACAAAAAGCAAATTCGAGAGATTTTCTTATTCGAGTTCAAAATGGGTTGTAACGCAGTGGAGACAACTCTCAACATCTACAATGCATCTGGCCCAGGAACCGCTAACGAATGTACGTGCAGCGGTGGTTCAAGAAGTTTTGCAAAGGAGACGAGAGCCTTGAAGATGAGGAGCACAGTGGTTGGCCATTGGAAGTTGACAATGACCGAGAGCAATCATCGAAGCTGATCCTCTTACAAACACACGAGGAGTTGCAGAAGAACTTAATGTCAACCATTCTACGGTCGTTTGGCTTTTGAAGCAAATTGAAAAGGTGAAAAAGCTCAATAAGTGGGTGCCTCATGAGCTGATCGAAAATCAAAAAAACTGTTTTGAAGTGTTGCCTTCTCTTCTTGTACACAGCAACAACGAACCATTTCTCAATTGGATTGTGATATGCAACGAAAGTGGATTGTATACGACAACTGGCGTCAAACAGCTCAGTGGCTGGACCGAGAAAAAGCTCCAAAGCACTTCCCAAAGCCAAACTTGCACCAAAAGAAGGTCATGGTCACTGTTTGGTGGTCTGCTGCCTGTCTGATCCACTACAGCTTTCTGAATCCCAGTGAAACCATTACATCTGAGAAGTCTGCTCAGCTAATCGACGAGACACACCTAAACTGCAGTGCCTGCGGCCGGCATCGGTCAACAGAAAGGGCCCGATTCTTCATAACAGCGTCTGACCGCACGTGGTCACACAACCAATGCTTCAAAAGTTGGATGAATTGGGCTACAAAGTTTTGTTTCATCTGCCATATTCACCTGACCTCTCGCCAACCCACTACCACTTCTTCAAGCATCTTGACAACTTTTTGCAGGGAAAACACTTCCACAACTGGCAGGATGCAGAAAACACTTTCCAAGAGTTCATAGAATCCCAAAGCACGGATTTTTATGCTACAGGAATAAACAAACTTTCTTCTCATTGGCAAAAATGTATTGATTATAATGGTTCCTATTTTGATTAATAAAGATGTGTTTGATCCTAGTTATAATGATTCGAAATTCACGGTCGGAAACTGCAATTACTTCTGCACCAACCTAATACTTCAGCATGCTTCTCCTAGGAACAAGATAAACCTCCACAAAACCATAATATTAACAATAATTCCACAATATCATGTAACATTCTAGTCCATCTTCAAATTTTCCAACTTTACCATGACTATCTTTAAAAAAACTTTTTTTTTTTTTAAAGAAAAACACAATCCAAGTTAGGTTCCTACTTTGCATTAGGTTATGTATCTTCGTCTCTTACAAATAAAATCTTTATGCCTAACTGATCCTGTTGCTTTCTTCATTTGATGTAATTCAAGGGATGACAGTCCTTTCCCTTCCCCTGACTGCCCTTTCCACCACCTGCTCCTGGCACGGGTCTACCCATCCCTGGGGCATGCGGTGGGGGTCCCAGTCCTCTGACTTTTTCCTCTCCCCTCCCTTCCTGGGGCATATATGACTGACCTGAGGACCTCACAAAAGCACACAAAATAAAATGAGATGGGATCAAAATTTCTACAATACCAAGCTGTTTCTACTTGGAAACAAAATCCTTATTTATGGAAAGTGAACTTGGAAATAGTTTTTGACCACTAATGGAATATTCATTTTTCTTCTTCAAATGACCAGAATTATAAGCATAGCAACTGAAATGAAACCAAATAACTCGCTGGACACACAGAGAGTGCTTAAACAACAATCAATTGTCGCTTAATTTAAACATCCACGCCAATAATAAAACCCCAGGGAGTTTACTGACTGCCAGCTCAGTGCCAGGCCCCATGGAAGACAGTGCACTTCCAAGAGGTCATGTTTTCATCCGGAGACAAGCACTAAAGAAACAATCGCCAGGCTGTGTGATAAGTGTGGCATGTGCAAAGTTCCGGGGTAGCACAGAGACAGGAGTAACCAACTTTTCCTAGGGGAGTCGGGAGAATTTACAGAAGGGACCTGCTCTGGGGTTGGACGAGCAGATCAGGAAGGGCCTCACATGCCATGCCAAGGGGGAACACAGACTCTTTAGGGGAGACTAGAAGCAGAGGCTGACACGGCCACTTGCGCATGCTCAGGTGGCCCCGGCGAGGCCGTGTGCGCACTCGCTGGGGATGCCAGCCAGGAGCTTGCGGAGCAGTTCAGGCGATGATTACGCGGCCTGCTCCAAAGCTGTGGCAGAGGTGGCGGAGAGGAGAGGAGAGGATGCGGCAGGGCTCGGAAGAGAGGCTCTGGGGAAGGGGAGGGTGGAGCCAGGTTCTGGACAGCGGTGGCGTTCTCTGAGGTGGGAGACGGGGGAAGGAGGGAGTTTGGTGGGGAGTGTACTTTCAGACTGGAGGCCTGGAGGCCTGGGGTTTGCAGTGTCTGGAGAACACCTGCTGGAGGTGGTGGAGAGGCGATGGCTGAATGGAAGGGAATTACGCGTGACTTCCAAGCTCAATGAGGCAGAAGGAACTTCTCAGGGCACTCGGAGCCAAGGGTGCTGAGGAGGCATTTCCTAGCTTGGCGTCTCCTCCAGCCTAGCATGGGACTGGCACTAAATGACCCGGCTCAGGCCTGTAAATTCTCTGCATGTGCAGAGAAGCTGGCAACCACATCCCAAGAGCTGTTCCTGGGGGTGGTATCCCAACCTCTCTGTTGCAGCTCTCTGGAAGCCACAGTGGCACCTGGTTTTGGCTTTGGTTTAACCAGTTTTTCAAACTTTAAAGAGGTTTAGAAACCTTTGCTTACATGGGAGGAGAACAGAGGTACCTTTCAATACACACTTTTTGGAATCTACCGGACTGGAAGGTACGCAACGACTTTGTTTGCAGGATCAATCATTTGGGGGAAACACAAAGAAGGAGGCCCTGGAAGGGGTTTGCCATGATGTTCTCAGGGGAGCCTTGTCCTCCTGCCTCCTCTTAACGGAGGGCTTCTGGGAGGGCCTGGCCCTGGCTGAGGCCCAGAGCTTTGGTCACCTGCACCCAGGACTATAGTCCAGTGTCACCAGACTTGCACAGTCAGTACGCTCCCACAGCCAGGTGGGGGAGCTGCACGTGGCCAAGAGAAGCAGAGGTGCTGCTACTGGCTTTGGAGTGGGAATTAACATCCCGGCGGCGCCGTCCCTGCGTGCGCCCTCACTGGTGTGCTGGGTATAGAACACCTTCCTCCTTACCAGCTCATGGCAGAGACTCCAGTCTCTGAGCACAGATGTGGAAGCATCTAGTGTCCTGCCCATCTTATTAAATGCAGGGAGCAAGCGGCTTCCATGGTGGAGGCAGGGGCGGGGGGGGCTACCTCTGCTTATTCCCCAGAAGAGAAGGTCAAGGCAACATACTCCAGCCGAGGGCGCCCAGGCCCTGCTGGGGAGGACACAGCTTCCTCCCTCCTGTAGCCATGGAAAGGAGGGAATTTCCATTCCCATCCCAGGAGAGGAAAGCGTGGGGAAATCCTTAGCTCTCTGAGCCCTCTCGCTCACCTCTGCCCAGAAGAGGAGGAGGGCCTTCCCCTGGAGCTCGGGAGAAGAAACCCAGCAGACCCCAGCAGACTCCTCGCCCCTTCCAGCTCCGTACCGGCCCCGCGGCAGCTCCTCCTTGCTAGGAGTCCGTGGGCAGCTCTGCCCGGGGCAAGGCCTGCCACCGTGCACTTATCCCGTGTGCACAGCTGTCTTTTAAATTTGGAGGTGAAGTTTCAGCAACATTTGGCCTCAGGTTTAACATTATATTCTCCTTTCAGTCTTATCAATAAAAAAAGCTGGCGTTTTTATCTCTTTGGACCGTCTCCTGGGCCTTCTCAATGGACTCTAAACATGAGACAGGGAAAAAGTAATTTAAAGCCTCTCTAAACCTGAACATTTGCCAAGGTAGGATAGGCATTCTCGAGTTATTTGGCACTTTTGAACTCTGCAAAGAAACCATACATGATAAAGAAGCAGAGGCCAACTATTAATAAAAATCTACTTACTTCGCTCCTCACAAACTCTTAGAGGCGTGACTTATGTCTGCTCTAGAAAACAAATGAATTATTAGCGAGTTCAGTCAGTTGACAGAGTATCTTTTAATTCTAGGTCCATCTTGGGACTGTGCAGAGTGGTCCTGGGGGTAAAGAGGTTGCCTCTGGGGGGCCCTCAGGGTGCTCTGAGCTCTCCTCTCTCATCGCCCTGGTCACTCTGGGTCAGGACTGTCCACCTGCTGGTCTGTCTCCATCACTGTGCCTCGCGGGGTGGGCACTGAGGACTCATTTACCTCACAGGGTATGTTTCAATGTATGCGTGAACAGATGCATAATTAAATGGGGGGGATGGTCACAGCCTCAAAGGAGAAACTCTACTGAGGCAGAGGGCAAGGAAACACGTTCTCTCCCCGGCAGTGGCAGCTCTTGCCCTGACACTAAGCCCCGCTCTTGCCAGCCCCCACTGCAGAGCTGCTGTCCGGGGGCCCCTGCTACCCCTTCGGAGGCCTCCACAGAGCTCCCCAGTTAGCTGCACGGGCACCAGCTTTGCAAGGTGGAGAGATTAATGCAACAATCTCAACAGTCTCCATGCCCACTGGCGAGCTAAGTGTTCTTTTTTTTTTTTTTTTTTTTTTTGAGACAGAGTCTCACTGTGTTGCCCAGGCTAGAGTGCCGTGGCGTCATCCTAGCTCACAGCAACCTCAAACTCCTGGGCTCAAGCAATTCTTCTGCCTCAGCCTCCCGAGTAGCTGGGACTACAGGCATGCGCCGCCATGCCCGGCTAATTTTTTCTATATATTTTTAGTTGTCCGATTAATCTCTTTCTATTTTTAGTAGAGACGGGGTCTCGCTCTCGCTCAGGCTGGTCTCGAACTCCTGAGCTCAAACAATCCACCCGCCTCGGCCTCCCAGAGTGTTAGGATTACAGGCGTGAGCCACCGTGCCCGGCCTAGCTAAGTGTTCTTAAAGAATGAAATCCAAAGACTTGCAAACTCAAGGCAAGGACTCCTGTGAGGTTAGTGTGGACTACCTGGCTAGATGAAATTATTTTGCCAGGGCACACCAGTTTTAACAGACATATCAAATAACTGAAATCCTTGCTTGGTGAGAGAGCTGGTGTGGGCTCAAGGCAGACTGTCCTGGGTTTCTGAGCTGGTGATGTGGTCCTGGGCAGATCCCTTCATGTCTCTGAGCTCCAGCTCTGGGTCCATAAAATGGGGCTAATGATCCCTTCCTCAAAGGGATATGGCAGAGGTGACACAAGTTACTGGGCAGTGGCGGGGGAGGGGAGTGGTCCTTTATTTTCCAAAAAGAGAATGTATACCATGGGGCCACATGAATGGTTTAGGTGATCCATGGATGAACACTTAAAATTTTTTTTGTAAGCTCAGAAAAAAACTTGGACTGGGACATCGAACCTATGATTTTACCAACATCATTGCTTAAGATGAGGCTAAGATTGGTATGGATGTCAGATTTGAGGTCATTTAAAAAGAAATATCAAGTAAAAAAAATAATACAGATGTAAGAGACTGTGGCAAAAATTTATGAAACAGAACTCAAAAGATTGTTCTTTGAGAAGAATTTCAAGGGCCTAAAACTCATGGCTGCCAGTAGCGGGTGCTCTAGAAATGCTACCTGTTACGGCCCATGGCTCATCAAACCAGGCACCCAGGGAGGGACTAGAGGACAACCTACCACGGGGGCGAAGCTGGAAAGAGTTAAAAGGAAAGGGTCTGTGGTCCCCCCACCCCTCCTGCAGCTAATCTGTCACCTAATGAAGAAGGGGCCGGCACAAGTGAGCTGCCTGGCAGTTCACATACAGCAAACTGATTAAGAATGTTCAACCAACAGCAGACTGTAGACCTTTCCAGAGAAAATAAATAGAGTGTAGACTGTATGCAAATGTGTTTGTCACTTTGACAGCACGTCTCAATTAAGGCATCTCGCGGCTGTGGGTAGGCTCTCCGGCTGCAGCTGGAAGGGAGAGCCCGCTGCATGGCTGATACTAGGGGCTTGACCTTAATCCGCATGCATGCATTAAAAAAAATCCTGCCTTCCTGTACACTTGCATAATGCTGGCAGCCACGTGAGGGAAGTGACAAACGGGGAAAAAAAGCCACTTTCATCCTCTCCAGTTTGCAGACCTGTGAAGGCACAGACAGCTCTTATTTCAACAGAGTTTGGGGTGGCTTTTTTTTAATTGTTTATCCCCCACCCGTGCGCACACACGTACTCTTATTCTGCATTTAGCTGGGAATGACATTAAAGCATCTCTACTTCTGGCTGAAATGGAAAGAAGGTCTTTCTCCATTTCAAACAGGGCCTCCTTTTTTTGTGTTTCGAAAATGGAATGTTTAACACCATGAAATCCCTCTCCCCCGCCCCCTCTTTCTCTGTAATGGGCTCCAAACTCCAGCGAGGGGCTCCTTTCATGGGAAGGTTAGTGTGCGCAGGAATGAGGACAAAGGCAGGCAGGAAGCTGACTCTGGAATGCCATGCTGGCGACAACCGAGCGGGGCTGTGCTTTCAGCGAACACAGCCAGGGAACCAGGGTGCGGGTTTCTCCTGCAGGGCCTGAGCCTGGGGTGGGGGGAAGGAAGCTCTTCAGGGGCGCAGACACCAGTGCAATTTGAAGATTCTCATTAACCAAATGAGCGCTGCTCTGTGGATGCTTTTTTCTTGCGCTTCATTTCAATTTTTATAATATCCTTTTAAGTGTATAATCAGAAAAGGGGGTGAACCTCCCCAAGTTAAAGATGTATGAATATATTATCTGAAAATATTGATTAGAGAAGAATGATTTCCCTTATAGGAATAACCCACGGCAGCAATTTCGTTAAGTTCCCTTCATTTCTAAATAGCTCAATGCCTGGTACATAGTAGGCACGTGATAAATGTCTGTTAAAAACGGGAGTATTTTAAACGTAGGCATCCAGGCCCTTTATGTGGTGAAACAGCAATCACATTTAGGATAAGAACCATAAAGAATATCTCAATCATGCATCATCTAATAAATGGTTAAAGAATCAGGTGATTTAAAAATAAATAACTTTATAAATTCTTGTTACAGCCATATCTTATTAACAGAGCCATTTCTCATAAACCAAAAAAAATTATGACTTTTGCTAATCAAAAGTCGATTTAAGAGAAGGGAGGATATGCAATCTTTTTCAACCAAAGATACAACCATAGAGAGGAAAGGGATAAAAAATTTTAGTTTCTGTAGAGTACAGTGTTTTACTTAAGGGAAAAAAATCAAACAAATAGACAATTTTTCAAATGCTCGGGTCATTGAAAACAGTTGGTTAAAGAATTGGATCTCTAGAATCGTAGCTTGGGTGTTTACTTTGAGAAGCACGACTCCTGATATTGATTTTCAGGAAGTACATTAATAAAGAACTCCTAATTGATTTTTTTAAGACTTCGCTTGTTGCCTTTTATTTGAAGGTGCAAAGAAGGGCCTGGGATGCTAAAGTGTTCTAATGAGATGCTTAGCTAACAGAGACACCTTAAACGGAGTGCCTTGGAGTGGGGGAGACGGCAGCTGCATTTAATGACTTCATTCAATAGCTGAGCTAGTTTATGACCAGAACCACGCTGTCTCCCTAAAATTTTTGAAAATTCACCTTCAAAACATGTTTGCACCAAATAAACATCTGAAGATGTGAAAAACTCAATCAAGTTGCTTTGCTAAAGGGTTGAAATGAAAAACTGTCTGCTGTATGTGCTACAGCTGCTAAAAACCAAAACCAGAACAGACTGGTACGACAGCCAGGGTGCTTACCTGTCCAAAGTGGACTGTGATTGGCCGCCGGTCTTCCCGGAGCTTGGGGTCCTTGGCCTCTACCAGTGGGGACGGTGCAGTCTTTGGCAGCTGCTCTTCCGGGGTGGGGGCACAGCCATTCTCAGCGATGTCCTGCAGGGAGAAGTGTGGCAGGGGGTTGGCATAGGGGTCCTGGCACCTGTGCTCCCTCCAACCCCACAGCTAAGAGGCCTGCAGTGGAACCCCCTCGGGGACATTCCGAGCCTCCCCTCCTGATGGAGATGGAGGAAATAGAGGGCTGACTTGGCTCTTTGACTTTTAAGGACTTGAGAAACCAAAATCATCCATGTTAAATTACAAAGATAACATAATAATTCATAACAGTGAAAAAAAATCATCTTTCATCTTACTACCTTACGTAGCTATTTTTGTTTTTACATATTCACTTTGTCCACATGCAGACATTTAAAAATTACTTGTGATCACAACTCATGCATAATTTTATATCTTGCTTTTTTCCCAATATATTATAAGCATTTCCATGGTGCTACATAGTCATTATAACAAATTTAATGGATGCATAATATTTCATTGATTGGATATATAATTTAATATACCATTCCATTACTATTGGGCATTTAGGTTGTTCCTAATTTTTTTTTTAACTTTCTAAATACCAGTGATAAATATTGCAGTTTTTCTTTCTTTTGTATTATTTCTTCTATGGAAATCCCTAGGAATGAAATTACTAGATCAAAAGACATAAATATTTTTAAGGCTTTTTATTCATTCTACCAAATTGCTTTCCAATTTACATTAACTACCAGCAGTGGATGTGTTACCAGTTTCACAGTACTCTTTAGCCTTACCGTTTTTAAAATGTATCGCTAATTTAATAGGTGAAAAATTAGACCTCATTGTTGCTTTAATTTGCATTGCTTTAATTATTTGTGAGTGTGGACATTTTTTCCACATTTGTTTACTGATGATGTTACCGTTAGTGAACGTGTATTGGTGTTCCCTCTTTCCTACCCCTAGTCTTTCTGGTCGAGAATAAAAAGATTGAAGCTTGAGTTAGGACTCTATGACTTGGGATATATTTAGGGCCAAAGAAATATTTTTAAATCTAGAAATTTAATTTGTGCTTTTGATGAGTGAAGTCAAATTATAAGGAAAAGAAAACTCCAATGTGCACAAGGCAGGTGATGGCTCCGGTGACTACAGCTGGCAGTTGACTCTACACATGGGTTCCCTGGAACATGGATGGGCCCACTTGTGTGACAAGGATCACATGCTTTATTCAAGTCAAGAAAGTTGCTCAAATTTTCATTGGAACAAGGCAGAGAATAAATGTACAAATAAAGAACATTTAAATAATCATTTTCTTACCAAATAAAAATAACTCACAGCCAGAATGAAATAATGAATACAATTTCCAATTCTTTTCATTGCAAAAATAAATATACATTCTGGTCAAATATATAATCTTGATACTCATACAATTCTGTACATAAGAGATTTTGACAATTGGTCACTCTTAACTTCTCAGCTGAGAGAGAATGGTGGAGCATGGAGGAAAGTGGTCCCTTACTGAATAATCATGCATTAAGGAAGAAACATTATGCTATCTCCATGCCTCGGTTTCCTCACCTGTAAAATGGGGATATGGTAGCGAGGGAGATTAAAGGAGACAGATAACATAACAGCATCTGAAACATTGTTAGCTACTCAGTAAACTACGAGAAACACACACACACACACACACACACACACACACACACACACACACACACAATATATATATCTGACCGTGCGCATCCAGCTGCCTACCTCCTGGCCTCCTTTCCTAAGGAATCATGGCTGCCAGGAGAGGCCATCCCTGGGGAGTCTCTACTGCTTGGTAAAGAACCAAGTGAGACAATGACCTCTTGGCTGTACAGGGAGGGCTTGGATCAAGTGGCCCACATTGGACGGTCAGTCTAAGCCAGGCTGAGCCTCAGTGATGAAAGAGGTTGCCAACAGCCAGTTAGAAATGGCTCTTTTGGAAAGGGGCTGCCCTAAGGTGCTCAGGTCAAGTGGAACAAAGGTTCTGTGCCAGAAAGCAACAAAGGGCCAAAGGGGCATTTTGGATCCAGCTGGAGGTACCTAGAGGACAGATACGAGAGGCTGAGTAAGACTAAACATTAACAAGTTCACTTCCGGTGCAGGGAAAATTTTGTGTGGGTGTTTGTGTTTGGCTGAAAAAAACGGAGCTGCAGGGTAACATGGTGAGAAAATATTGGTATTAATTGAAAACTATAAGGTGATAGCTATTTTAAAAAAAGAAAATGTGGTAGTTTTGGGAAAAGTGTCTTAGTTGAAGCTTGTAAATAAAAATACTGTCTCCTACTTTTGTTTTTACCATTAACTAGCTGTCAGATCCTTCTGATTCACTCAACCTCTCTGCACCTATTTCTTTATTTTTACCGTGGGAGAACACCACCTGCTTGGCAAACTTCAAAGCTACTGGGAGAATGGGTTAAATGAGATGAGATATGAGGAAGCTTTGAGAAATGTCACAGCACCGTGCAAATTGAACGTTAGATCCGTACCCCCCGCAAAAGGGAGAGAACACCTGCTAAAAAGAAGAGCTTCCCTTCGTGGAGTGGCTACCCCCGGCAGGCACTTTTCCAGACCCTTGACCTTCATTCTCACACTTAGTTCCCACAATGATCACAAGGTAAATAGGATTACCCCTCTTTTATAGGTGAGGAAATAGGGCTCAGGAAGGGTAAATTACTCAAGCCGCACAGCTAGGAAGTGGAGGGACCCTGAGCAACGTGACTCCTGGCATTTATACCACGTTAACCCATAACAGTAGCACGAGTGAAGGTACTGGGAATTGAGGAGGTGCCCAGCAAGTCATCAGATGTGATCTTCTCCTCAGAAACCCTCTCGTTACATGGATCCGATGCTGCCGTGCCTTGTACTGTCTTATCTTCGTATCCCTACAGATTGAGAGTTCCTTGGGGTCTCGGTTCTCTACCCTAGAGCCTTGAATCTAGGACACGCTCTCCAATAAATCTTTGTAAAGCTGAGTTCAACATTTGGAAGGCAAATGTGTCCGATACACAAATGTGCCTGCGTGTCAAAAAGCAGCGCTGCACATTCATTTTATTTATTAGAAGATCCAAAGGTGCAAAAGATTTCTTATAAAGTCCCGTCGCTCACGCCACCAATATATTAACTTTTTTGCTGTTTCCTCCACTTGGGGAAGGACAACTGCTTCCTCTTAGGATGCCACAGGGAGCTGAATAGGAGCCCAAGACAGGAAAGAAATAGGGCCAGTTCACATCCTCTGCTGTGCTCACTAGCAGAGAACTTATGCATAGTAAGGAGCCAATAACAGCAACTTTTGACACCCCTGATAAAAACGTTGTAACTTAAGGACTATTTAATAACTCAGCTGTCAGCAAAGGGCTTGGGAAATAGGTACTCTCATACTCTTCTGGTGGGAATGTAAACTGGCAATTTATATGAAAAACCTACAATACGTACATGCCCTTTGGCCCGTGAATTCCATTTTTAGAGGTTTATCCTAATTAAATAATGAGAATCACTGCAAAGTCTTACTTATGAGGATATTTGCCTAGAAAAAATCGGAACTAATGTAAGGGTCCGACAGTGGAATTGATTAAACAATGCATATATGTATATCAGACAAAATTTTATGTAGCCATTTAAAACAATGACGTGTGGAAGAAACATTTAGTAGGTCTGGGAGATGTCCAGGATGTAGTAAATGAAAATGCAGGTTATTAAATGATATTATTTTCTCTTCCCTCCTCTGATTTGTTGAGTTTTCCCCAATAACATGAATTTTCTTTGCAAACAGGAAAAAGCTAACTTTCTATATGTCATTTTTAAAAGCAAAACCAAGAAGCTGACAAGAGGGGCAAACCCGTTCCTTCCTGAAGGGTCACACGGGAGGAAGACACTAGACACAGTTGTAGATCAGAGGCCACCAAGGGTGGCAAATCTCTTCCCAGGAGCCCCGAGGCTCAGTTCAGAGCAACTGGGGTCCTACCAGTTCCCATCCCTTGGTACAGCAAGAGAGTCAGGAAATAATTACGTTCCTATCATTTTCAAAAATCATGACTGACATCTAACCTCCATCCCTCTGTGGAGAAGGCAGGCACAGCACACGCTGAGCCCTTGGACATGAGTCTCCAAGAGAAATCAGGAGGCAGGGACCCAGGGTCTCGGGAGACCAGAGTGCAAAAAGGGCTCTGAGTGGCCTTGGGTAGGAGCTGGGACGGGGGTTGGATACGTAGGAGCTGAGGACAGGACTTCATGAGGCAGAGATGCGCGAGTAGAGCACCATGGACCCGGGAGGGAAGAGCAGGGCCTGCGGCAGGAATGGCAGGAGGGCCAGAGCTGGGGCATTCCACCCCTGCCCAAGGAGGTGGAAGCTTTGAAAGGTCTGAAAGGTTTTAATCAAAGAGTCACTCAGAGCTGTGCTCTACAAAGATTCTTCTGGTGGTTAAGTGGACGACCTGAAGGGAGGTGATCCCACGTTCTCAAGGTACGTGCACATGGGTCTTTGGGCAGACTGGCTGTCCCAGATGTGGAATATAAGAAAATGGACAGAACAGAAACTCTCATTTACTGAGTAGCTACTAAGCAAGCTGTTTAAACACATTATCTCTGCTAATCCTTACAATAATCCAGTAAAAATCTGTATTTCCCCTAGTTTATGGATGAGAAAAACTAGGTTCAGAGTGAGCTAGCAACTTACCCAAGGTGACACAGTGAATACTCTACAGAACCAGCACTGAGCCCAGCTGATCTGCCTCAGAAGCCCAAATACCACATCACCAGGTAGGGGAGTTCGAAGGTCCCCACAAGTGTAAGGCAGAGATCTTCCCCTCTCTGACTCACACCGCTGGTGGGAGATCTACCTGGCTCCATTTTTCAGATTAATGCGGTGCCCTTTTTTCCCAGGCTACCTCACGCTACAGCAAATGCAAATTAAAATGTGAATACTGATATCAAAATAGTAGCCAAAGTTGGAATTTCTGTGATTGAGGCTGCAGTGTATTTTAATGTGTCTGGAGACAGGGAGCTGACAGTTCTGTGATAAGATGTGAAAATGTCTGTTCTATAAGAGTCTACCTGGATCTCCCTGCCCACGAATGCCTACTCACCCACTTCAATGGGAACTGTTTGGGCAGAAACTCAAGCCTCTGCGAAACCAACTGTGAACCTGCTCCTTTCAATCACAGAGACTCTATCAACAAGCTCGATTTTCTTTTAAAGATCGAAGATTGAGAAACTTTACAAAGGTTTGTAAAAAGGGCCCATTTGGTTAAATCATTTGGATACTGATGAAACAACAGAAAAATTTCAGGGGTTCCTCAATAGGCAGAAAGGGTCATCCCTATGTGAATATCTTAATGTTCCCTGTGGGTGAGGAATGCACATGCGGCCATTGCTCTTAAAACAGGGCATTCTCATGCCAGCCTTGCGCGGCTCTGCAGCGGGATGTAATTTGTTGACAGTCACAGCCCAGCCACGAGGGACTCTTCTGCAGGCCAGGTCTGGCTGGGAGGCGCTCCAGATGAAAGCACTACACTCTCCCTTAGAAAGCGATGGCTGGGTAGCATCTTTGCCATTTCTTCTTCTTCCTAATTTTGAGCAAGTCAGACTTCAAAGGAGGCCAAGCTATAGAAGAACTTGACCACCTTGCTCCATTTATCTAGAGAAATATGTTATCCATCCTTCTTTTTTTGTTGTTGGGTTGAAGCAGAGCAGATATGGAATAAAGCCACACGATAGGATCTATTAACAATTATTTGTCAATGGTCACATAGATATCCTGAAAGCTCCTATTTCAGATGCTTTGAAAATCTGCAGCACAAATGAACAAGGGATGGAGAAGGGCCCTGCTCGGTCGTATTAGAGATGGACCCTCCACACACCATGATGACCTCTCCACAGGTCGGCCCCACATTTGCTATTTGCAATTCAAACCCAAGGCGAGAGCGAAGAGGGCAAGCTTGGGTTCTTGATTATATCTGCGAGGTCACCATTGCTATGCAGAGTTAGAGGAGGCCGGGTGGCAACCCAGCACATTTGAAAATTGGATCTTTGTTGGGAACTGCCTCAATTTCATGGCAGAAACCAAACTTGAGACGTCTGTATTAGATGCATCTGGGCAGCCACATAGATACAGTGCCATGTAAAGGGGAGGGGGCAGAGGGGAGGGAAACAAAAAAGCCAAGGAAATATTTTCTGCTGCTGTGAGAGAGGTCAGGCGAAGCCAAGTCCTAAATTAGCTCAAGAAAGGGAGCTGGAGAGCACCAGAGCCCCAAGTCCTGTACACACCGAACAATGCTAGAGTTTCAATTATAAAATAGCTCTCTTCCAGGAACAACTGCAAAACATCAAGTCTGCGGAAATCTGTAAGACCGACGGGGGGAAAAGTGAAAATTGAAAAGGGTGCACTAATAGATCTGTCAACAGTCCGATGGTGACAAGCCACATTTCTATAAAATGCCTTCACCATTTGTGTCACCTGAAATGTACTGACACTCTCTATAGAACATTATCTCCTGAAGCTATTCTTGAAAAGACTGGCAGGGGGAAGGGGAGGGAGGGAGACATCTGCTTCAGATACTACCAAGGAACAGAAAGAGAGATGGCGTGGAAGGAAAGTGATCTGGATTGTTTCAACAAACCTTTGAACCACCACATTTAAAAACCTGAGCGTAACTGGCTATTTGCAGAAACATTAAATATCATAAAAAGGGGATTCTCCTAAGGCCAACGCTTGCACGTACAAGTAAGGAGGTAGGTGATGTCTCTAGCTTAATGGTCTGTAGGGAGCATGTCTGACCGACGAGGGCGCATCTGTCCTTTGCCTGAGGAGGGACCCGTTTCTTTGCTGACTGCAGGTAATATTTGAATACCAACCAGAGCCTACGATCCAGACATCGAGGAGGGAAAAACTCCCCTCCCTGCCACTCCATTTTTTATCTGCAATACAATTCAGCTATGTGCAACTGGGATAGGAGATAAAAAAGGTATATTTAGTGACTTAAATAACATCCAAGTAAAGAATGCCACCTGCCTTCCTCTGGCAGGATGGAAGAGACTACGGTTTGAGGTCTATCTGGATTTATATTACAGGGTTTTTATTTCAGGACTTGAACCTCAGCTGTTAAAAATTTATTCTCAGCTGAAACTGAGAGTTTAAATGCTTAGTCAGAGCAAATTATTTTCCAATTAAAAGAAAGGAATCAATTCCTTCAACCATTTCAAGTTAATTAGAGGTCTTGTCTGACTTTATAAAATTAAAACTGCTTTCAATTTTTTAAAAACTGCCGAGAAAGCCAAAGGCCCTATTAGAGTGGTACATTCGGAGGCGCGGGGGTGATGAAGTAAGTGATCCCAAATATCTTTTGGAAAACAAAACACGTGTTTCAGGAAGGCAGTGCGAAACACTATGGTGGTACGAGCACAGTCGCTGGAGGTGGATGGATCTGGACTCTAATCCTTGCTCTGCTAGGCTCAAACAGTGTGGCCTCAAGTGACTTCACCTCTGAACCCTAGAATCTGTACTCGTGAAATGGGAATAATACCCCACAGGGTTGTTCTAAGGATTAAAGGGGAAAGCTCCTAGCCCGGACCACCCTTAACATGAGCTTAACGAAGGGTGGCAACAACAATAACAATGATAACATCCATAATAATATAAAAATGCCCTCTCTGTTACAGTGACTTCATTGTACAAGTCTAGAGATTCAGACTGGGGGAATCTTAACCAGGATGTAGGCAGTATGATTTCATACGATTTTACTAATGGTCCCAGAAGTCAATCAGAGCCCTCCCTCTCTGCACAGAGTCTCCAACATAAACTGCTTGGGGTTCCTCCCATGCAGTCTGCAACGGTGAGGACAACCGGCTGCAGCTTCCTCAAACCCACCCTTTGTGCCGTGTCTGCGCGGTGGCCGCGTGCAAGCTGGAACCACGGCAGTCACTTCCCTGGAGATGCTTCTTGGTTCAGGTTACGACCAGCCCTGGGGCAGAGGTTGGCTGTAGGAGGGGGTGGGGAGGCCGAGGGGATTTCTACAGATGCCTGTGAACCTCAGGCCCAGGGGAGCGGGCCAGGGACAGACTGGCAGTGGTAACTCTGAACTTGCTTGCCTTTGTGGGTTTAAGCCAGAGTCTTAATGTTATTTGAAGACAGTTTTTGTCTGTGAATATTTATAACAGTGTGAAAACTCCCGGACAGCTGGTAATGCATTTTGAAGTGTGTTAACAACACTGTATCAAACAGCTCTCTATTGATCACATCATACTTTTTTGTGGCCATGCATTTCATACACGGTGCTTATACATTTTGAATAAGAACTTCAAGTACCTTTTGCTTCAAGCGGTTTTTCACCTCTTTTATTCCCATTTTTGCATGATCTTTTGCCTGCATGAAAAATTAATTTAAGTTAAGATTCCCTTTCTGTTTCCAGCAGGGACTATGCTTGATTTCAGTCCGTCGAGAATCACCTTCTCTGATTACTAGAAAAAGGAAGGAAAAATGGGATCATCAAGTCGAAAACATAATGGCTATGAAAACAAATACAACGGTAAAAGGTGAAAAAAAAAATCCCTTAAAGAGGCTGCAGAGATTTTATTTTCTGCATTTTGATGGCACAGATTTTTTTTTTTCCTTCCAAAGCCCTTCTTCTGCTCTCTATAATTATTTATCTCGGCAGCCTGGTGACAGCCACCAGTAAGAGTAGAGCTGCAGCTTTTCCGGCTGCGAGACTTGGAGTATCCATTATATTTCACCAGGGCAGGGCCTCAGGATCAATTTTCTGCCCGGGCGGAATGGCCGGAACAGACACATCGTGGGGTTTCTGTAGTGCCGTTTCCTAAACCTCATCCTGGCAGACACCCTGGCTTTTATCTTATGTCATTTTAGACCTGTGTGGTTCTGTTGGCAACCGCCCACTCTGTTAAAATAGCTACAATTTAAGCACAGAGAGGACTAACAAAATTAAAAATGGCAATAAAACAAAACCTCCCCACTTCAGTGGCTCGGGGTCAAATTAGCAAGCAAGAGAAATCACAAGAAAAAATACTTGAGGCGTGTGAAAGACGGAGCACCAGGAACTGACGTGTTCTGTCTTCACTCGGCTGTGGGCACGAGTCGCACAGATAATGCATTTCCTATGGGGCAGTGGTGACAGAGATGATGAAGAATTTGGGACAAAAATTAAAGGGCGTATCCCACCACCAACACTCTTCAGTAACCTGCAAAGGCGCTGCTTTATTTTGACCTAATAATGGGGATACACATAGGAAAACTTTGCCACAACACATGCTAAACCAGGCCTGTGGGTCTCAGGGATGTGAGTGAGGAGTGGCCTGAATTTCAGCCACCATTTAATTATTATTATTTTTTTTAATTTTTGGGGGCTGTTTATGCACTGTATTTGCCACCATTTTATTTTATTTTATTTTTTATTTTTATTTTTTATTTTTTTTTTGAGACAGAGTCTCACTCTCTGGCCTGGGGCGAGTGCCGTGGCGTCAGCCTAGCTCACAGCAACCTCAAACTCCTGGGCTCAAGCAATCCTACTGCCTCAGCCTCCCGAGTAGCTGGGACTACAGGCACGCGCCACCATGCCCGGCTAATTTTTCCTATATATATTTTCAGCTGTCCAATTAATTTCTTTCTATTTTTGGTAGAGACGGGGTCTCGCTCTTGCTCAGGCTGGTCGCGAACTCTTGAGCTCAGGACGATCCGCCCGCCTCGGCCTCCCAGAGTGCTAGGATTACAGGCGTGAGCCACCGCGCCCGGCCTTCGCCACCATTTTAAAAGCTAAAATCAGTAGCCTCCCATTTCTCTATTGCAGCAACTGTGAACAGCAACACTGTAAATTAAAAACATCACTGGACTGGTCATGAAATCTCAATGCTAAATAATTGTAAGAGCACTGAGACCTTTGGGAAACAGTGCAGCAGCCCCTGAGTCATCTCTGCGATAGAACCACGTGTATTTAAGAGTGTCATCATGCTAAGAGAACAGATCCGTTTGGATCCTGAGACCAAGACCAGTACTTACGAACTTGTAGACAGTCTTCATGGCCGGATTTGCTTTTGTTTTTACAGTATTCAGAATTGCTCCACTTCCTTTCTATAATAAAAATGTCAATTAGCAATCTGGGCTGAAGACAGAGTAGGCCAACACCAACAAAGACCTCTTCTCTTCAACCAAGTTCAGCAACTTTTCAAAGTGTTATTCAAACAGAGAAACAGGCCTAGATGGTACTTGGTCCCGGACAGTTATGGTCATGGTTATGGCAGAATGGCTCTGGGTGGGTATCTGCAGGGTGTAGGTGTGTGGCCTTGGGATGAGGAGTGTGATAACCAGGTTAGGGAGGACCCTGGGCTCAGTGTTCTGCTCAGCACCTGTCCCCTGGCTGGAAGGGAGGCATATCTTAGGCTGTCTGAGGCAAGGGTTTCCCTGTAGTCATCTGTGGCTTCTCAGGAAATTCCAGTTACCACGGACAATACTCAGGTAAGTTTAATACTATGGACTCTACAGCTGACCCCAAGCCAGGGCAGGAAACGGGATCCTGATCAGGCACGAACGTTGGGAAGTACGCTCCCCTCACCCGTGCAACTTCCTTTCCTCACCTCGGTTTTCTGTGCTGTGTTTTAAAATCTCTCTGGAAGGCTGCTTTCCTTAACATCTAAATCTTGAGAAAAGGCAAGAATGAACAGCCATGAATGTTCACCATGGCTTTACTATAAATCCGACACATCAACTTCTTGCTCACTTTTTTTAAGGAGCAGGGGGGAAGAGGAGGGAAGGCCTTCCCGCTACATAAAGGAGGTGGTGGAGGAGGTGACATGCACAGGCCAAGTTTTCATAGGTGTTCACGAATCTTCAGTCTCGTCCCTGCAGACCTGGTGGGAGGGCTCACTGCACGGGTGCCCCCTGTTAGGCTCAGAGGGCGCAGAGCCAAAGGAAGCCTGGTCTGTGCCTCCAAAAACTCCAGTTGAGGGGGGGTTCCGTGGTAAATAACTGACACAGCAGGCGATGAGGTGATGACAGCTGTAATGGCTGTGTGCACAAGGAGTGTGCAGACATAGAAGACCAGGGAAGGCCTTGGAAACATCAGGCCTGGCCCATGAAGGATGAATAGGAGTTGATGTGGGGGATAGGAGGAGAACATTCTAGGGACGGGAAATAGCACATAAAAATGTACAGAAGCTGAAAAGCCACGGTGCACCCTGTAGCGAGTGGTTACTGCAGCATGCGCAGTGCACCATGGGACGGGTGGTAAGTGGGGCTGGGAGGCCAGATGGGGACAGCTCCCGAAGGGCCCAGAATGCCAGGCTAAGGGGTCTACACTACGGAGGATTTTTAATCAAATGCGTCACAGGATCAGATGCAAACTGACTGGAATGGAGAGAAACTGGAACCAGTGGGTATGTAAGAGAATAAAATACAGTAATTATTAGCTTTAATTTTTAGCACAATATGTGGTAACTGCTCACATTAGAAATTTTGAGCTTTAATTAAAAACATTACAATCTGACCTAGAAAGCATTCTATGTTGTAGGACAATAGGAAATTTTCACCCACTCATTTATTCCATACTGCTTTCCAAAATTACTCAGTATCCTATTTAAATGGTCCTTTGGAGTACTGAAACTCCCTTTATCAATCAATCAACAAGTCCTTATTGCTCCTCTCTGATTTGCCAAGCGCTGTGTTTGGCCATACAGGAAGAACAAAGGAAGTCTTTCACTGAGGAATTGCTTACTCTCGGCCAACTGCAGCCACTTCCAAGGGACTCGCCTTGGCAGCAGCGCACTTGGCCCGTGAGCAGGAGAGAACACTTATCACATTATGTTGGGGTTGCCTGTTTACGTGCCTGCCTCCCCACGGCGGGGAGTTCCCCCAGGGCAGGGCCTGTGTCCTGCTCCCTGCTGTGTCCCCAGTACCCAGCATGGTGCCTGGCATGCAGTAGGCCTTCAGCACACACTCAGTTATAAACTGATGGAAAGGAAAGGCAAGATTTTGAATTCTTTAGAGGCTTCAGAAGCCCTAAGCACCTGGCTCCTGACACAACAAGAAATTGTTTACAACAACAGAGAGGAGATGAAAAAAATCTCTCGGTGATGTGTACTCCATCTTTCCAGGAGCCTTTCCTGTGAAAAGCATTACAAGAGGGACACGTTTTTTGCTTGCCCATGACCATGACCACTGCACTGGCCCTAGAAATGCTCTACGACGTCCACATTCCACTCAGCACTCCTCGGCTGGCTTCCCAGAGAGGAGGAAGCCTCTCCCGCCTCTCTACCCTCACCAAGGGGAGGCTCTGGACTGTCCCATCCTTCTAGTCTCCTGGCATGAGGCCAGCCTGGCTTTGCAAACAAAAGCATCCTCAGCTGAGAGACACCAGCACTCCGGCCCCACGGCAGCCCTGTGGGTGGCTAAGGAAGCAGAGAGCTGCCGGGAGGCCAAGAAGGGGCCCAGGTGGCTTGGAATTGGGTGTACACTTACCCGGACCGTGGAGAGCCACTGATGGTAGAGTTTATCACTGCCTGGGGAAAGAGAAGTCAGGGAAGCTATTGTTTAAGGATGTGATTTGCTCTCAGGAGTTCTCTAAATAGCCTTCAGCGTGCAGGAGAACCACATGGAGGTTCCTGCGTTCTACTCCCCAAAGGAGGCAGCAGCGAGTCGCTGCCACAGGTTTTCTTTCTCAAACAGAGAGCTGACCACAGCAACGCCCTGACTCCCAGCCTTCAGAAGCCTCCCGGCTGCCTACTGGATGGAGGTCACACTCCTCCCATCTAGTCTCCTGGCCTCACCGCCCTCTGCCTCTCCATCCTGTGCTACCACTTTGCAGCACTGCCGTAGGCCCCTCCACGAGGAACTGCCCAGGCTCCCCAAACCAGCATTCTCCTGGTCCGCCAGGCCCTTGTAAATGCTGTTCCCTTGCTTGGTCACTATTCCCTACTTTCTCTGCTCAGAAAACTCAACAGCCAGCTCAGATGTCTTTTCCTGTGGAAGCTTCTCCTTACTCCTTCCTCCGAGCAGCCCTCCAGGATAGGAAATACCCACTTAGACGTGCATATTCTCTGAAGTACTGTGAGCCACATCAGAGCAAGAACCCCCAGGGCCGTGTGTCCCAGTGTCAGGACCTTGCTGGACCCACACTCAGCCCTCAAGACACTTGAATAGTGAGAGGGAGAGAAAAAAGCAGTATTGTTGGTAAATTCTGTTCGTTCGATCTGGTGGGGTAAGGAGGTCTTCTTATCAGCAGACAGCTCTTTTAGAAGCTCCAAATAACTGAACTCAGTTGAGCAACATCTAAAGCCCGTCTTCTCAGAACTCACATTCAACTGTTAGAACACAACTCAAGCTCAGCCCTATTCTAACTGCACAAAAACCTGTTTCTACTCCCTTTCCTGCATTGGTTTAATTTTTATTTGTCTTTAGTTAAGCATATCTCTCCTATCTGACTAAAATCTCCTTGAGGGCAGAACTGGGTCCTTCATTTTTTCACTCTGTGGGGCTTTGGACACAGCAAGTGTTCAGGAAATGCTTATCAACAATCCACTATTACTGCCCATAGACCCCACACCGGCTTCATTAATTAACTGTGCTTCCCCATAGCATAGGCTGGTAGGGCCTGTAGTAGCCAGAGGTGGATACTGGGCTCTATGAGTTCGTGAACTTCCAGTTGGATTATCAGATAGTCCAGACCAGACACAAGCCGAGCAATAAGAGGGCCGGCAGTATGATTATTATTTTGCATGTGGTTTTGACTATGCTGCCAAAGACTGAGGCCATGGGATTTGGAAAGTCCAGACTGGGATTCAGGAGGCAGGATCAGCCATCAATACCTCTCTGGGCCTCGGATGCCTCCTCTAAAAAATCAGAAAAGCCCTCTTCATTTTGCAGGGGAAAAGGCCTACGGTTTTTCAGACCTGCAGAGACTGTGCACCTGGCAATGATTTTCACATTTTACAGAAACATTTACTGTGCACTGACCCTGTGCCAGGGACTGTCCTGGGTGACTGTACAAACTTTCCTCAAGGATTCTGATTCAATCTCAACAGGAATCCTATGAGGTGGGCAATGTTACTCTCGGTGCATAGATAGAAAAACTTTAGCTAAAAGAGGTAACTTACTCGACCAAGATCTCTCAGCCAGTGAGCAGGCAGAGTTCTAATTTCAATCAAGATTTCCTAATTTGACATCTCATGTGCTTTCCATTGCATCATGCTGGCTGCTACGTTTAACTAGACTTTGTCTACCCAGGGGAAGCAAGTGTGAAATCCTGTACCCCAGGCCACAGGATTTCACATGGGCCAATATGCATCTCATCAGAAAATGAAGATGAATTCTCCAGACATTTCAAGGCCTAGTTTGAAATCAGTCTCTTCCTGATCCCCAATAAAGGAAAAAGTCATCACTGCTACTCCCTGTCAAACATACCCTTAATCTACAGCAGCCCACAGCCCAGAAAGAAAAATGAGACGCTTCTCACCAGCATACTCGCCCATGTTGATTTCCTCTTCAAAAACGTCACTGAAACCTTCACCAGAATTGAGAAGGTCTAATCGACCATCAATAAACTATAGAAAGAAAGAACAAAGCACAACTGCTTATACAAAGAAAACGGGGAGAAACCCATTCAGTGGTCACCTTGCTGTATGCCTAGAGAACAATCTTAGGTTTTCCAAGACAGGAAAGGTCCTTTCCAACTGAGTTTTCAAAAAGTGAGTTTCGACAATAAAGGTTCTAAAAAACTGGCCGTGTGTTTATGAGAACTTGGAAAACCACGTGGCGGATTTGCAAAGGGTCTGTCTGGTCGCTGACCTCCCTCTTCACCTGATCCCCTTTTTCCCCGAGCCTCTTCAGCCTGGGGCCTGAGTCCCACCCGAAATCCCTGCCGGGGAGCCAGGCACAGGCCGAGCACGGGAGGGGCAGGCACCTGTTTGAAGAGCTGCAGCTGCGTGGCGTTCTGCAGGAACTGCCGCATGGCTCCTGAGCGGTAGTGGGACACGAAGGCTTCCTCGCAGAAGGTGATCGGCTCCTCCTGGGTAGTGGAGAGGGGAGAGGAGGGTCAGAACACGGAGTGAGAGCCGTCGGTGCTTACGCTCCTTCAGGCAGAGCCCCACATCTGCTAATTTATCTCATCCTCACTGGTGGCGTAGCTATCATCAAGGAAGTCATTCTCCTCTATGGATGCGGAAGCTGTTTCAGGGAGGAAGAGCCATCCCCCACAGTCACACAGAGGGTAGGAGGCAGCGTAGGAACTTGGAATTCCAACAGGGAATTCTATGCTGGAACCAACCAGATTCCAACCTCCCCTTCCCCCCACAGTGCCCCTACCACATCCCAATAGCAAGTGAGTGGGACGTGCCCGCCCGGGATGATTTCCAAACTTTTCTTTGTCACTTTTAGGAGGGGAACCCTTTATTCAGATGGAACCTTATGCAGAAGGAGCCCTGCTACCGTGAGCTCTGTAAAGCAGAGCTCAGCTGGGGACCGGGGCTGGTGGCCGGGTTCTCCCGGCTCGGCCGCCTTCTCATCCCCTCACATCCCAGGCACCCCTGCCGTCCCTAAGGCACCGGCCATGGATCATAGTTTGAAAACCATTTACACAGTGATCTTAACCAACAGCAAATTAAAAATTAAAGTAATTATTTTAAAAAGCAGAGATGACCAAAAATAAAATTTACCATCCAGCCAATTTTGTGCTTATGCTATTTGATAAGGAAGTTTGCTTTCACCAAACTACATTTTATGAGTCAAGAAAATGATACTCTACACTTAAAAAAAATCCCATCCGTATATAGTTAACACCTCAATCTTTCTTTGAACGCATTTGGAGCGCTTATTTACACAGACAAGTCTTTAATTTCAGCAGTGTATTCTCAATTCTGAAAGATCAGACTTTTATATCTTGAGCTGAATTAAGGGTAAACCCCCCTCCCTTCACAGACTTGGTAGCAAACACAGAGATGTTTGAAGTTCCACTTTTATCCTGTTTTAATGAGTTATGTGAGTGTTAAATTTACTGCCTAGCTTCTGTAAGTTCTAAGAGTTCCTACTGCTTAAATCTAGCCAGTATTAGCAACTGGGCGGACTTATTGCACAAAAGCTACAAGGATGACCCAAAAATATTAGGGTAAGGGGAAAATGTATTTTTATACAGGTATGCCCTACCTAGTTTTACAAAGGATCTGAGGCAGTTTACATGAACATCTAAAACAATAAAGAAAAAAGCCAGGGCTGGAAAATACATAGATGTATAAAATGTATTTATTTGGGAAAAGAATATCTGGATATGTAGATCTTATATGATTTCTAAAATTAAGTTACAAAATTACCTCTGAGCTTCCTGGCTGCTGAAGCAAGAAGGGAAACTAATGCAAACTTTACATGGTGTATGAGAAAAGAAAAGCAGCATACTAGTTCCTTGGGAAAAAGAGCTTTTCTCGACATGGATTACTTTGGCATGGATTTACATCTTCCATGCTCAACAGCTGAGAGACCAGCTAGTGCTAACCAACAGAGACCCAGCTAGAATTTCCTTCCTGTGGCTTGGAAGTTTTGCTTCTCACCCTTGGGGCCACAGCAGGGCAATTAATTCCCTCTCCAGGTGATCTCATCCACACACACAGCGTCACCTGTACATTGATGACTCTTGATAAACATCATCAGCTCAGACACCTTTCCAGAGCTCCAAACCCATCTGTCTCAATCTCCACCCGGAGGGCCCACTGGCGCCTCAAACTCAAAGTGGTCAAAACTCCCAATTATCAATCCCCCCATGAGGACTGTACCCCAAACCTGTTTTTCTTTCTTTCTTAAGTGTCATTATCCATAGCTATCACAGTAGGCCCATCAGACTGCCCAAGCCCTTCCCATTTTACGTGGGGAGGATCCCACACTCATCTCCTGCTCTCCATCCCACTACCTTGGTGCAGACCCAGACGGCTGTGGCAGAGGTTTACCTCCTGTCCCTCCCTGTTCCATTCCACCCGGTCTACGCCAGTTCTTCTCGCCAGAGTGCTTTCTGAAATGCAAATTGGATCACGCCACTATCCAACTTAAGAACTTTGATTGCACAGATGTTACCTTTGTGAGATTACTTGATTAATGTCTGTTTTTTCCATTAGACTATATGCTTCAATGCAGGCAGGAACGGTACTTGTTTTGCTCTACGTTGCACACCTGGCATCGTGTGTGGCATATACAAGGGCGCTGTATGAAAGAGGAAGGCAAACACACCGCCCTAAGCTGACTCTAGCTGTCTTTCCCAGAGTCCTTCTGTGTCACTTTGCCTCTGCTCCTCCACACACCCGGTGCTCCAAACGCATTCCCTGATCGCATGCCATGCGCTCGCCCACTTTCTTCCTTGCTTTTGCAGTTCTGTTCCTTCTGCCTGGATTTTCTTCCTCGCACATGCAGGCCTCTGTGCAGCAGTCACTTGTCCCTGCCCGCTGCTCCCACAATGCCGCATGCACCCCTGGGTGCTGGGATAGTCATCACTGGTGTCCCCTCTGACCAGAAGCTCGAGGGGGCAGAGGCCCTGCTGGACTCGTTTCGATACTCCCCGGGGACAGCACAGAGCCCAGACCCCAGTTAGAAGCTCAGGGATGTTGGTTAAAGAACTACAAAATGAGCTTGACCCTGGTTCCTGCCACAAGAGCCCTGTGGTCTCGGCGTGGCTGACACTGCTTGGCTGATGGTAGAGAGGTCTCATAGCAAGATGCCAGGCGAGTGACACGTGTGTCCAGGGAGTTTCGAGCTGCTCAGAGGAGATGCTCGCTGGAGTTGTTAGCATTCACTCCTGGAGCTTTGGCCCATCGCTGCCAGGAAGAAGTCTGCTGAGGGACGGATACATTCCGAGAGTTTGCAACCAGATTTGTATGTAAGGGTTGCCTGAGGCAGAACTTAGCTGCTGGAGAGCAGAAAGAATCTCATCTTTGGGGAGACACGAACATTTGAGGCCTGCTGTCTACTTACTGGAGGTGACATCCCCCGGATCAGACGTCTGTGCCACAAAAACAGGCAACAGGACATGGGCATGGATGGGAAAAATTCAGGGAAAAAGGGATAATAGGGCTTTTTCTGAAAAGAGTTTAAAGAACATCATCAGATGTGTCAGTCAGACCTGGAAAAAACTACTACCTCACGTGTAGCACGACCAGGGTGGGGGCAAAATGTCCACAGGTGTCCGAAGAGGAAAAGCCTAATCCCCCCAGGGGAGCAGGTCAGAAAATGCGATGAAAAGTGGACATTTTTCATCTGAGCCTGGAAGGCTGAACAGGAGTTAGGCAAGCCAACCCCGTCTGTTCAGGGCCTAACTCTTTTATCCTAATCCTGCTGAAAGGCAGCAACACCGCCATCACCCGCAGTGACGTATAAAGGTCTGAATGGGAACAGGCGCAGAGGGCTCCTTCTCCTGGAGTGACTCGCCTTCTAAGACAATGACAGCATCACAGTTCACCTCACCTGATCACAGGTCCTGTGTGAGGCGCTGTGCCATGCGCTTTACAACTCTTTTTGTCATTCTGAAAACTTTAAGGACGGAGGGATTGTGCTCAAATTTACGGAGGAATGACAGAGGTAAGGAAAGTTGCCCAAGGTGACACGACCCGGACATGGCGGATTCAGGGTTAACACCCAGTGGCCTCCAAAGCCCAGGTGTCACCAGCACGCACGTGGCCCACTGTCCTCAGACATCGGCTAGAAATCAGGAGAGTTCTTTTCAGAACTGGAATCCTTCAGGTTCTCCTGGACACTTAACGCAGCGGTCTCTGCAGAGACAGATGGCTCCAGGAGTAAGCAAACTGCTGCAGAGGCTCTTTCTGCTACAGGCCCAA
>RJWJ010007421.1:0-57673 GCA_004363605.1 Indri indri
TTGTGGTGGAGGAGTATGTTGAAAACAACAGTAGATTGGAATCAGATTAGTTTTCTAATTAATCATCTATGTGGCTAAGGAACATTAGAAAGAGAGTTGGACAAGATAAGTTGCTAAAATCCCTTATATTTTTAATATTCCATGATTACCAAAGGATTAAACCATAATTAGAAGCACCTGTACAACCATTTGTTTCCTCAAGTTAATCCACTCCTGCCATATTAAATTATTTTTTGAGATTATCAGTTTACACAGTGATATCATAAAGTTGAACTGCTAAAAATACTATGTTTCATTTCTTGGTAAATCAAAAGTTATACCTCTACTTCTAATCAGAATGGTAAAAAAAAAAAAAGTCCTTCCTCTTTGTGATTATTAAAACATAAATTTTCATAATCTATAGTATTTTGTTTTGATCTCACTTCATTTTAGCTCCTTGACTTCTACTCTGTCACCCTTAAGCTGACTTCTTTTTCCTTCCTCCCTTTTTCTGTGCCTCCTCCCTCACTTCTTCCTTCCTTAATTTCTTCTTCCTTCCTTAATTTCTTCTTCCTTTCTTTTCTAAGTTCTAGCGCCAGGCACTTACCATTTTGCTGCCTCTCTCTTTAGCATCTTTCCTGCCTGTTTTCCTGCTTGTGATCATTCACATTAAAGCTGGGTGTCCTGTTCACAGGCTCTCTTTCTTTCTTTCCCTGTCTTACTCATCTGGGGAGGCTGAGCAGCTGGCTGAGGCTGGGGCTGGAGCTGGCCTTATGTTTGGGAAAGTGCTAGATCCAGCTCTGTGTTCACTCTAAGTTTTCCAGAAAGCTGTTAACTGAGTTCAAACCAAGTCAATAATAAAACAATCACTGGCTTTTTGGAAATTTCATTGGGAGCTTGGTGACTTTGTGAAGGCAGGAATTCACCATTCATGAGTGCTTTCACCCTGAAATCATAACATATCACCACAGTGGACAATTACTTTAATAATAGCATCAGAAATGCACAATTACACGTAAAAACTGTTGCATAGTAAATGTATTCCTAAGTACTGAGTGCTAGTTTAATAAACTTAAATTAAAATCACTTTGTATGATAAATACTGTGATCAGTCTGATTTTAGTTTGGATTTTAGCTTCTCCATGGAGAGTTTTCCTCACCATTATTCCAGTTAATCAAGCATTTGACATTTTCATGAATTCATAATAAAATAGTAATTATAATGACCTCAATATTAATCATAAATCTCAAAATATTTTATGATTTTGTAAGAAAAATTAAGTTCCATTTAGCATAATGTTACTGATATTAAAGGCATATTATACATGTAATAACATTTATTCAAAATGGAAATTATATTCTTACTTGTTAGATTATTTTATTAACTATGCTTAATCCCCTGATTGTTCTAATAGAGAAAATTAACTTTATTTTACATTTATGAGAAAAAATGCAAATACAAGAAGAGAATGAATACTACTTAAAATCCATAACCGAAAGCATGAAATTTTTATTCTAATATAGCTCTTAAATGTGATAATTAGATGATAGAAAAAGGAAAAAAAATTAAATTTTCAATGAATTTTCTTATTGATAAACCTAGATGTACTACATACTATTCATTTTCAGGTCAAGTAGTTCATATTATTTTCCAAACCTAATACCCATAAAAAGGCTCAATTAAATTAATAGACATATTCATTTTAATGGGAATATATTACACTGAGAATGACTTTATGAATTCATTATGGATGAATGACTACCATCTGATTCTGTTCAATTCTATTTCTAGTAATGCAATAAATACTTGGTGCTTACTGAATGGTTTATAAGAAAAATAATATAAAATGTCTATGTCTCATACAAGTGGATAAAGCTTCAGTTTTGATTTCTATGTTACAAATGCAGTAAAATAAATTCTTTTGGCTACTTCTAAATTAGTCTGGTTATAATAATCTTGTCTTAGAGTTATTTGGAATGCATATACATATTACTATTTTTAGTAAAATTAAGAGTATAATATAGCACCATATTTTATTATGACCACTGTATCGCTTTATATATATATATATATATACACACACACACACACACACACATATATATGTATATACACACTATGTTATTATCATCACTATATTATGATCACTAGACAATGCTTTCTCCAAGGAAAGAGCACATACAATATATAGGGCATAATGATGTTTGATATATAAATATTATTGAATGAAAGAGTAGTGTAGCTGAATCAAAGCTACTGTTCCTTGTTTACCATGGTAGCAACCTAGATTTGGTCAGCAAACATGTATAAAAGCAAAAGGCAACCCACACTAATAATGGATTCCAGCTTAGGGGGTGGGGAGGTTATAAAATTTCCCAAAGTTTCTGAATATTGTGACAACTATTTTGCTTATGTCTCCAAATTGTCTTAGGACTTAAGAATTTTTCTGCAGAACTTGTTAGAAAGGGAGGAAAATGTACAAGCTAAAAATCCACACAAGAGTAAACCAACTAAATATTTTAGAATATAGTATGAAGAAAAGAATTTGATATTAAACTTCCTGGAAAAATATGGACTGACAATAAATATGAACTATGTTTTCTTGGCTTAAATGTTGGCAATACACACTTATATCTACCTTTTCAGGACATTATTCTTTTATGTAAATTTACAAGCTTGAATAGCACAATGAGTATGTAAATAATTGTCATTATTAACAAAATGCAATATGATAGTATTATGACTCACCTTGTTATAGGAATTGTTGCCATAAGTTTCTACTATTAAGTGATACGTATTACATTCTTCACGTGATTTACCTTCAAAACCAAGATAGAGTTCAGAGCAGTCCATCTGGTAATGAATATTTTTAGTTTAGTTATGTTTTCCTGTAAATATAATTAGAAGAGATAGAATATTAAAAAAAAAGATGCATGCAAAGTTACCATGCTAAGTGATAGCCCAAATGTGCACAATTACACTTTTGGTATTTTTTTTCTTTTTTGAAAAGGAAACTCATTTTTTTACTCTACAAACTTGTGAATTTCTTTACAATAAGTGCATATTACTTTTATAATTTTTAAAGCAACAAAAATGAAAACAAAAGCATCTAAACATGAGTAAGAAAGTGAACAAAAATAACGTCTGAAAATAAACCACAGGCAAAATAACTGGGAAAGCCCTGGACTTGTAGCCAGGAGGCATGGGTTCCTGGCCCAATTCTGCCTTAATGATCTGGATGTCTTTAGAAAATTTATCTAGCATCTCTGGTTCTCAGTTTCCTTGTTTGTCAAACAAGGGGACTGGACTAAATGACCAACTTTAAGCTCTAAAAATCTTTGGATTCCACAATACGCCATTTTCCTTACTTGCTTTCTTGCTTTCAGACCATGTTTTAAGACAGAGCATCAAATACAGTCATGAATTCATACACACTGCAAGATCATAACCTTCAGGGAAAAGGATCAGTAACCTCATTTCCCAGCTGCTGCTTAATTATGATCTTTTTTTTTCTTTTTTATCTAATAGCAGTTAGTTACATGGACCTTATGGCTGAGCTGGGTAATAAAGGCAATGCTTAGACAAAGACGATAATTGGCCAGACAGGTCAGTTTGTTGTTGTTTTTCCTTTATTTCCTAGCCCACTAGAAGTTAACCAGTCTTTTATTCATTATTTATTTATTATTTTTTTGAATTACTTTTGTATAGTTTGAGTCAAAGTTATAAGTGTGTCCATCACCCAGATAGTGTGCATTGTGCATGTTAGGTGTGAATTTACTCTCCCTCCCACCTGCTTGATTTCCATTGAATTTCACCCCGTGTACACGAGTATTGATCATTTACTTCCGATTTCATAGTGAGTACATGCGGTGTTTGTTTTTCCATTCTTGCCATACCACCCTGAACGTGCCCAGTCTTGTCTTTCAGTATTTTATGGCATATGTAAGACAATAACAATCATATCATAGACAGCAGGACTTTCTTTCTAAGTATTTGGAGGATATAGCCCCAGGGAATTTTTAACTTTATACAGTTTCTATGTTTGTAAACAGTAAAATAAATGTAGACCAAGAAATGCACTATGGAAGGCCACTATTTCGTGTGTGTTTCTGTGTGTGTGCGTGCACTGAATCTTCATAAAATATTGCATTATAGAATGAAGTAATAACTTACCTCTCAATGCAAGCCTATGCATTTAAATTTTCACATATTATATTTGATAAAAGTGAATGTCAAACATCTTTCAGAGATGGAATTATTAAAACTTGATGAGAAAAGTCCTTCTAAAAATTTGCAATATTAGAGGCCCCATGAGTGAATAGGCATGCATTTTGAAGTTTGTTTAGTTTCTTCATCATGTCTTCACCTGCTTCTTTAGACTGTTCTTTCCTATGAGATTCCATGTACAGTATTGTATCCTGTGTTACATCTCTTCTCGGAAGGTCACATGTGGGTTAAGTAAGAATTTTCAAATCATCTAAGGAAATGTTATGACTCCCTTATTCTTTTGAGAATAGAATGGATGTTAAGAATTGTTTTACATGTTAATTTCTGCTATGTAAACTCCCTCAAACAAATTATGTGATTTTGTTCTTGTTGCTGTTGTGGTTTGTTTTTTGGGGGACACTGATAACTCTCACTTGGCCTCCAGCTTGCAGTGCACACATAACTGGGGCATGTCACTTACAGTACAGAGGCATGTAGAAGCCATTATTAGGTGATGGACCCCAAACTGGACAGAAAACTTTCTCCAGCCAGCCCCATGCTTACGCAGCTACAATGCAGTTATTGCAGCTCATGAGTAGGACTCGGAGACTTTCCTAACATGGGACAAACACATCAAGCAGTCTTGTTTTTGTAAGATTTACCTCATTTCTCCTCCCTGGAAACCTGTTCCTGAGGGCCACTTGCAACACTGCAGGTAGGTTTCCCCCTGGCGGGGAAAACGTTGCCACAAATCACTCCATCTTTTAGTGTCTAAAAGATGATAAAGAGAAACAGCTTTAAAGACTTCTTGTGGAAAAAAAAAAAAATAATAACTCTTTAGAGATAGGAACCTGTTGCTGAAGTGACCAGGAAAACTGTTAACCTTCTGGGAATTTGCAGATGCCTGTCGGTCTCACTGTGTTTTCTCATAGGCCACAGGGTAGGGCTGGAGCCCATCTTCCCTATCCCTGAGACACAGTGTTACTCTGGGTGACTTCTAGCATTAAAGTGAGCAATTACTTCCAAAAATAGAAAAATTTGCCTTTTTCATCTTTGGTGTTTTCCTTTCTGAAATTTAAATTTCATATCATTTGAAAAATGGAAGTAACAGAGGAGAGAAATATAAGCTTCCGCAGGAAAGAAATGCCTGACTACAAAGTATGTGAAATACCTCATGCAGACAGGAGCCCCTCCTGGCATTTTGCCCTCTGCTTTATGTAAGCATTTATGGAAATATTACATAAGAGTGTTTACCACATAAGTAGATAACTAGAATTTGAGAAAACAGCACCTTGTAGAAGAGACTAGGTTTTTTTTTCCCCCATGAGTTTGATCTGTTTTCTCATGGTTGCATTAGAGGTTGTGACTAACTTCTCTGATGACCTCTGAAACCAAGTTTAAGTTAGTGATGTCACTACCACCATGATTTTCAGTTATTCCAGGAGACCTGCAATACGTGATGACTTCATGACATGCTGCTTTTCTCAACAACGTATGGCTATTAGGATCCTGTCAGGGTGATGCAGGGGGGAGCTTTCCAGAGTTGTTCTGTTTGATACACCTGTGGTCCTCGTCCCTCTACTATCTATCAGCAAGGAGCAGGCGGATAAGAAGCAACTACAAACGGAATCTGATCATGAATTTTGGGTTGATTGAGTGATGATACCCCAGCAACACAGATGCTCTTTATAAAGCATCTGGGCACAATGTGTAGCTGATAGTCTCCTTCTGGGTTAAAGCCAGAGGCAACAAATCTATTTAATATCTTAGAGTTTTATAGATTTGTTCTGAAGAACTTCTCTTATATAAATGATGCCCTGAATGTGTTCGAAGTTTACTTACCTCAGACTCATTTAAGCTTTAAATAGTGACTAACTTTGATTGCTGAACAATGGATAGAAACAAGAGCTGGAAATGTATTTCGTAAAAATGTATTTTTTTATACTGAGACCTGCCTAACGGTTTTCTCTTCCGCTAGCATTCTGTATTTCTGCTTAGCAAGCAGGAGGATTCAGAACATGCCCACTTTCTCCTTCAAATGCTGATTTAAGAAAACTGAAGGTAGTTCCCCAGGGCATGCATTTTTTAGAAACTGCCAGGGACATATTACACTTTGAATGCAGACCTGTAAGCAAAATTTCTTCTAAAATTTATGTAGGATTTTGGTATTCTTTTCTACTGCCCAATAATTTGATTAAAATTTGAGTGCCTCTGCCGCTTCTAGAAAAACAGACAGTATTCAGTTTTAGAAAGGTTTTCCATGTCATTTTTTGAGAAATTGAAAAGGCAACTGGGATGTTTGAAGTTTGTCTTCTAGGGAAAATATTTAGTGCTACTAGTTTTCCCATAATGCAAATGTGAAATTACTTTGCAAGGAGAAAGACTTAGTCCTGGACAATCTATAGAGAAGGAAGGAATTGAATCTATATGGAAAGCAGCACCTTAAAACTTTGGTAAATCTGGTAAAGCACCTAATTACTAGAGCTCTGGAATCTCCTTGAACATTTTAGACTGTCGGGCAGAGCAAGAGGGAGACTCCAGGAAGGCTAGAGAAATGTGGTTGAGAGTAAAATGAGGTTAGTGCTATGATTCTTAGCCTTTGAAAATGGGAAGGACACTTGTTAACATAAAAAAAAAAAATCTTTATAGACTGTTATGCTTAGTATCTGCACTTAGAAAAAAATTTTACTATGAACTCAGCAATGCTTTTAAATGAATGTATTTTTCATTCATCACAATATTATTATACCCACTCACAAAATAGGAGTATGACCTTATAATTTCTCCAAGTCTCAGCTGTCTGTAGTTACAAATGAGCTTATAGTAACAGTACAAAGTTGTGCTTCTTTGATTTATTCCCTTTGACTTATTCTACTCACCCCAGGATCTAATTTCCTCATCTCACACAATCTATTTCTAGTCCAGGTACTTCTGAGAATTTCTGTGGATTTCTTACATTCAGATACAAACAGTTCTTCCACTCTAGGTCCTCTCATTAATATCTGTAAAGCCACTTGGTGGTGACTGCCTGGTGCACTCCCTGCAATAACATCCAGATCCAGAGGTAGCAATAGCTTATTGGTTGGGATCACCAAGAGAAGATGATGGTTGTGTTCGCTAGCATGTAGCTGAGTAGATCAATGGTCAGCAGATTGTTTTCAGAGAGAGCATGACCTAGAGCTCTCCCCTAGTTCTAAATGAAACCTGGTCTTTATTTGTGGGCATTTGACTCTCATAGCCCTTTCAAATGAGGACAGGTTATCCTCTCCTACTTGAGGGATGGCATTCTCCTCAGTTCCTAGTAGCTCCTTCTAGTAGACTGACCAAATTGTTGGCCTCTCCCTCAGAAGCTCTGTGTATGGGTATGTGTGTGTATGTATGTGCATGTCATCATGTTGTTTAAACAAATATTACTCTTACTGTTTAAAAGTACAGTAAGCTAAGTTTTTATTTTTGTTTTTTGGTTTTGTCTAGAATAAGTCTAATGATCCAGCTATATAACTTAGGTTTTATTTCCAATATGTGGCTTTCTCCTGATTTCCTATATTGTCAAATTTGATATAGTATAAATTATATAGACCCTGGGAAAACATGTGATGAGAACTATTTGCAAGATAAGAGGGACAAAAAATCAAAATGTGGAAACAATCCAAATACATGTCAATGGAGAAGAAACAAAATGTGACAGATCCAGAAAACGGAATGTTATCCAGGTATAAAAGGAAATAAAATACTAATACATGTTACAAAATGAATGAACCTTAAAAACATGATGCTAAGTGAAATAAGCCAGACTCAAAGGGTAACATAGTGTATGATTCCATTTATATAACATGTCCAGAATACATAAATCCACAGAGACAGAAAGCAGATTGGTGGTTGCTGGGGAGAAAAAAGGATGGAAGATGACTACTTAATGGGTTTGGATTTTCCTTTTGGGTGATTTGAACTTGATAGAGGTGGTGGTACCACAATATTGTGAATGTACCAAGTGCCACTAAATGGTATACTGTAAAATGGTTAGTTTATAGCCATTATATATATATATTTTATTATATAAATATTACCTTAATATAAATCAGAAAAGAGTGATTTTCCATTTGTTTTTAAAGTACCATGTTAATTTTTTAAAATAATTAATCCTTTAATAATTTATATGCTACATTGCTTAAGTTGTAAGAATCCAAGCTAAATTTGCATTGTTTAGTTAATTTATAAAGATAGCATACAAGATATTCTGATGGAAGCCAGCCAGCTCAGCATCCCTAATCTATAAATTCAAAATCCAAAATGCTCCAATGAGGAATTCCTTTGAGTATCGTGTTTGTGCTCAAAAAGTTTCAGATTTTGGACCATTTGGATTTTGGCTGTTTATATTAGGGATACTAGACCTGTAATATCAAATAGCACTAATGACTACCATAATGAGTAAGCATGATCTTCTGGCTTGTCAATTAGACCAACCTTCCAAGTGACCTGTAGTACACTTTAAAATTATTTGTTGTCTACTTTTTTGTTGTTGTTAAAAGTTCTGCATCCTTGAGATCCCTGCTTGTACTCACAACTACATTGTTTCTCAAACTTTATTCAAATCATATCTTTGTTTACATATGTGAAAGGATATGTTAATAGTTAAAAGAGAAGACTGAGATTTGGAACGCTGAACAGCTATCAGGAAAAAAAAAATCTCTCCTGTTGTTTCAGTATTATATTCACTTGGTCACTTTATTAAGGATGGTGTCACTTTTAAGTGGGGTTGTCTACTGCCTTGGCCTCACTGTCATATGTTCTAGAAATAAGTAATTTCTCTTTGGTACTTGATTAATGATACATTATATCACTTATGGCAACTTATACTTCAATCTCAGCTCAGTATTTTATCTGATTTTTAAAAATCACCGTAAAATTTTGTGTCCTCAGTTGAAGCAGATGTAAAATTTATACCTTAATCAAAATTTGACAGTGCACCAAGAAAGGGTACACTCCATCTCTCTTTATTGTCCTCCTTTGCCTTCAGGCAGGCCACTGCCTCCCATTAATTGAAGGCTTTGAGATTTGACACACAGTATTGGCCCACGTCAAAGTTACTGTCATGCCAGGTTAAAGACCCGTACCGCCACTTAGGCTGACATTATCTTCCTTTTTAAATTGCTTTTACTTCACCTCCACTTTCCCTCAGCCACTACTCTCAAACATCATTCAGTTCCTTCTGAAACCCTTCTCTTGATATACCAAGGCTTCTTTCAGGTTTTCATAGTTTTATGGACTTATCATTATCCTGAGAGTTTCTCTGTAGTCTTTGTAAGCTTAACCAAAAATAGATGTCCACTTACAATTGTTTAATAAAATTCAGGGATTCCAGCCGAAGAGTCACATGGGCAGAGCACCTGCAGCAGACTATGGAGACTTCTCTGGGGAAAGGGGACCAAAATGGGTTCAAGAATGACTCATGAGATATTCAGAGGAAGAATGTTTTATAAAACAGATTGCATACAATTTAACTGTTACAGAAAAACATTTATTTCTCTATAAGAAATATTCCTTATGACAAACTAGGGCTTGAGCATAAAGTGTGGACACTGCATTTGGTTTTGAGTCCAGCAGAGATATTATCTTAAAGTTTAAATGAATTATAAAAACACTAAAGCAAAACTTAACTTCTTTTGCCGCAGATATCTCTGATATGATGGAAACACTAGAACAAGGTCAGTGTAATATGGCAGAAAGAACATTGAACTCAGAATGAGAAAAACTCAGTTCCATTATTAGCTTTCCATTTTCTAGTTTGTGGACCTTGGGTAATCTTTCAGACTTTCTGAATTTTTAGGTTTCTATTTTTTAAATGGTGATAATAAACTGTATCACTGTACTTCACAAAATGTCATTATGATGCAATTGGACAAAATAGCTTGATGTACATAGGACATCATGGAGATACATAGTTTAAGTCATATACAATTACCTATAAAATTATTATAACCTGAAAATAGAAATTTAGAATACTTTTTTATGTAATCCAGTGACTACTGAGATTCCCCCCCAAGGCTCTGCCTAGAATCTCATACAAAATCCTAACATGAAGTAAAACAAAGACAAGCCCATTCTATTATATATGACATCAGTAAAGAATTTTTCTGCATTTGAGGTAGGAAAAGTAGTTATTGAGGAATGTGAATATGATATCCCTCATACTGTCTTCAAGAAAAAGAAAGTGAAAAAATAAGCTATTAATTTGATGAAATAAAAAAAAGGCAAAGCTAAATATCAAATTGTGAGCAACATCTCTCTACGCTGCATTCTATTATTGTGTGTGTAACTATACGCTTTTGAATGTGTCTATAATCACAAGGTTTAATTTATGGATCAGTGAGTTATATTTATAATTTTAAAATGAGAATAATTTTATAACCTTCAACATATCATCACTAATCTCTTTCCTTCATTCTAAATTTTTCTCATCTTTCAGGAGCCCGCAATCCTTTTGTATACCAAAACCTCAAAGTTTTTCCCAAAACTCCAACCAACAGCAACATTGTGCTCCATACCTGGGTAGCCAACAGTAGCCTGTTATTATGTAAATTTAGCCAACATCCCTGGTCAAATCCACTACCTTTTTTCTGTCTGTAAATAATTCTAATTTCCTATCACAAATAACTGGACTATACAGTAGCAAAAAGGAAGAATGAGAAAATGAAGAGGAAAGAAGAAACGTTCACATGAATTCATTATAATGAATTATACATGTAAAATCATTATATATGATTTTAAGTATGATCACGACATACTTAAAATCACATATAGTGCAAACTAATAATGATTATGAAGAAAATCAAAAAAACTACAAAGATGATAAGTATTAATTAGGGATCTTTGTTAAAAATACCAGAAGTTCAGGTCTAACTATTAATACGTTTGGCAAAAAGGGGGAATCATGGGACAGATACCAAGGTATTTCTTTTAATGTCAGGAAGGATAAAATCATGTGGAGAGCCAAGATTAAACTGACTTCCGATTGGTTTTTCATAATCTCTCTCTCTCTCATTCTCTCCCTCACTACATCTATGCTTTTTCCCGTCTGTATGTTGGCTATAGTTTCTTGCTGTAAAGTGTCTCTATCTACCAAAGAATATGGTTATCGACATCCTCCATGTTTCAATTTTTGCAATCCCCAATACCAAATAAGAGGAACTTACAGGAGTGTGTATTTCCAGTTTTCAAAATTAAAAAAGAAAAGGAACTCTGATTAGCCAAGCTCGAAGCAGGTTCACACTTTTTGATATATAAAGAACACAAAAAAATCATGGCACTCTAGTGCAAATTCACAGATGAGTTGAAAAGATAGGCAGTTCCCAGAGGAAGGGAGGGTATGCCTCTCATTATCTTCCCAATAAAAACAAAATGAAAAAAATCCACAGATAGTGAAATGTTATTTTTTTAGTTTCTGTTTTATATTTTCAAAAATGACATTTATAGGAATGCCACGGTCTTTTTTCAGGTGTAATTAGTAGTTGGAATTCCCATTCCCAAGGTACAGAAAGAAGCCATGTCAGGTTAAAGAAATGTATAATGGCCAATTATTTGTTTGCTGATTGTACTTTAGGGCATAAATTGTGTTAGAGGGTTCAGTACAGTGATTATTCCTCAGAAAATGAAGTCACATTAAGGACAATTTCCATGGAAAAATTATTACCATATTTTATTTTTTACCCTTTTTTTGGTTTAAATCATTTAATGAAGGACTTTTTTCAATGAAATAATAATCTTGTATTGGCATATAAACCTAAGCAGATTCTGTTTCTCTGTTTTAAGGTTCCAATTTATTATAAATATTGCTAAATTTGTTTATTTATGAAACTTTCAATATGTCTAATCAAAATATAAAGAAATTGTTTCCCATTAGATTTGTTCTAATATTGAATATGTTCCAATAGATAAATGTTTGTTAAATATTAAAAGTATCCTTTAAGTTAGGACAAATGTAGTAATGTTATGGAGAAAAGACATCAGTGCAATACTATACTTTAAAAGTATCCCTTTAGCAACAACTAAGGGCATGAAGTTCTAATTGTCCTCCAGTGAGCATCTAATGATTATTTCCAGCTGATTATGCATTTTAGATAGGGTATAGGTAAATATAATACCAAATAATTTATAATTTTGACTGTCCAAACAATCTTTCATAAATCTGTTTCTTCTTTTAAGTTAGTGGGTTTTTACAACTCAGGGGAAAACTCTACTCATACTTAGTAAGTCTGACTCTTTTTCAAGATAAATATTAGAGTATTCCCATTGGTAGCCTAATGTCATCATTGACAGGGTATCTTTTAAAACGTCCACCAGTGATCTTTTTGTCTTTTGCATTCGCCAACAATTCTGAACATCTACAGTACAATAAGTCATGTTCAAAATTATGATACTCATGCAGTACTGAAATCTAAACTGCAATGTAAGTTATCAATGATTAATGTATATTTAGTATGGAGATGAAATGAAATGTATTTCATTGATTTTTCTAGTTTTCCTTAGTTTTCTTCTCTCTCACTCCCTTCCTCTCTTACTATTTCTATATTCAAATCAATCTGCATTCTTGGGTGACAGCCTCTAGTAATGAGAATATTAAATCAGAAGTCTTACTTTCAATTAGACCTCATGTCACACCGTGTACAAACCACAACTCAAAATGGGTTAAAGGGTTAACTATCTGACATAAAACTGTAAAACTACTAGGAGAAAACATAGGGGAAAGTCTCCATGACAAAAATAGGCAAGGGGAATTATATAAAACTAAAAGCTTCAGCACAACCAAGAAGACAATCACCTAAGTGAAGAGATGATCTATGAGATGGGAGAAAATACTTGCAAAATGTATATCTGATAAGGGCTAATATCCAAAATAGATAAGGAACTCAAGCCAATAAGAAAAAAAATTAATTAAAAAATGGGCAAAGTGTCTAAACAGATATTTCTCAAAAGAAAACATACAAATGACCAACAGATAGAGGAAAAAAATTCTCAGAATCACTGTATCATTAGAAAAATGCAAATTAAAACTACAATGAGCTATCACCTCCCTCATACCTGTTAGAGTAACTATTATAAAGACAAAACATAACTATTAGTGGGGAAGTGGAGAAAAGGGAATCCTTGCATACTGTTGAAAATGTAAATTAGTACAGCCATTAGGGAAAACAGTATAGAGGTTCCTTGAAAAAAAATTACTATTATATGATCCAGCAATCCCACTATGGGGTAAATATCCAAAAGACATGCAATAAATATATATCTGCACCCATATATTCATTGCAGTATTGTTCACAGTAGTCAAAATATGGAATCAACTTAAGTGTCCCTAGATTAATGAGTGGATATAAAGAAAATATGGTGTCTATACACAATGGAATATTATTCAGCCTTACATCAGAGGAAAATGCTGTCATTTATGACAACCTGGATGCCCCTGGAGGATATGTTAAATGAAATAAGCCTAGTACTGAAAGACAAATACTGCATGTACTCATTTGTAAAATCTAAAAAAGCTAAACTCAAAAATAGAGTGTAGAATGGTGGTTACCAGGGACTGGGAAACAGGGAGGGAGGGCTTGGGGAGATGTTGGTCAAAGGATACAAAATTTTATTTAGGTAAGAGAAATAAGTTCAAGACATCTATCATACCACATGTTGACTGCAGTTAAACAGCAATGTGTTCTTGAAAATTGCCAATAGATTAGATTTTAAATATTCTTACCACAAAAATGACAGCTATTTGAGGTAATACATGTTAATTAGCTCAATTTATCCATATTTTAAAACAATATGTACATGATAAATACATACAATTTTTCTTAATAAAGTAGAAGCCATTTTCTTTGAAACAAAGTTTACTTAATTCTGCTCTTCTTTATATGTGATTGGAAATCTTATATAGTCAAGATGGATCTATATTGCATTTTCCAGGAAAACGTAAGGTTTTCTTCATTTAAAATGCATAAGATGCAATTTTTGACTATAGAAGGGCAGAGAAAACAGTGGGAAAAATGGTGATAAATCTTGGGGGTTATGGATACTGGTATTATTTTTAAAAATTTTTTAAAGATAGAAGAATCAGGCAAGAGTTGTGTTTAATTTGAATATAGCAGTTTTCCAGAAGGATATAATAACTTTTGGGACTATATACATTTTTAAGAATTGCTGCATTAGTTTTACTAACATTATCAGCATCACCAATTTTCATGCCAAAATGTATTTATTGCCATATGTTATTTATTTTCTAAATAGTCTTTCGAGAGTAGTTTTAGGTTCAGAGCAAAACTGAGTGGAAAGTACAGCCACTGCCCTCCCCTCCCCTAAGGCTCTCCCACTATCAACATCCCCCACCAGAGTGATGTATTTGTTGTAATAGATGAACCTACACTGGCACATCATTATCAGCCAAAGTCCATTTTTTACATTAGGATTCACTCTTGCTGGTGTACACTTTATGGGTTTTGATAAACGTACAGTGACATGTGCCCACCATTATAGTAACACACAGAATAATTAAAATGACCTGAAAATCTTCTGTGCGTAGCCTATTTATCCTTCACTGCTCCCAAGCCCTGGCAATCACTCATCTTTTTATTCTCTCCAAAGTTTTGCCTTTTCCAGAATGTCATATAATTGGAATCATACTCTATGTAGCCTTTCATATGGGCTTCTTTCACTTAGTAATATGCATTTATGTTTCCTCCATGTCTTTTCATGGCTTAACAGCCCATTCATTTTTAGTGCTAAATAATGGTCCATCATCTGATTGTATCACTGTTTACTTATCCATTCACCTACTGAAGGACATCTGGTTGTTTCCAAGTTTTGACAATTATTAACAAAGTTGCTATAAACATCCATGTGCAGATTATTCTGTGAATATAAGCTTTTTTAGAGAATTATTTCCATTATTTACTTTTAGTATACCAAGCTAGACTTAAGTCAATATCTGAGTTAAGTTCCAAATTAAGAGTGGATGTTACTTCTGTAAGCTACTAGGGAAAACATTCTTACACTGAAAGATTAGCCTGAGTCTTACTAAAAAATCTGTGATATACTAAGTCTTACTTTCAAAATATAGCCAGAACAAACAGACAGAAACCCAAGATATCAAAAGAAGAATACTAAGGTAAGCTTACTTACTTCCTGTATGCCTGAATTATTTCTAAGGATTTAGGAATATTTGGTAAAATACTATACTTACTTAAAACTCTATGGTAAAATAACACTAAAGAAGAGACCACAGTGAAATGATTTCTGAAACAAAGGATATAAATTTATGAGTCTTCTGAATGTTGAGGGATGTGGGTTCTGGCAGGCAAGTCATTTGCTTCAAAGTATTTTCATTCAATATTTTATCCAAACACTCTATCAAATGAATAAAACGCATTACTATAATTTCAAAAACAACAAAAAGGTAGGCAAACTTGTTGATATTATACCAACTAGGCAAGAAAACTATATGAGAACATAAGAAAATTAGTGTTTTACACAAAAGAAATATATTCACATGGCTTGCTTTTTCTTTTTTTAAGTTAGAGATACTTAAAGGAAACATCAAATTTACACACACCCATGTGCCCTGTGTTCTTTTAAATCCCCATTTTACACTATGCTGTATGTGATAAAACTTACACATGGCTTTCTGAGCATTAATATGTGAATTCTAGATTCCTATGGTCTGGTCCCTCTCCTCCTATCTCTAAATGATTCATGTTGCTATCTTCATTCATGTTTAGTTACTTGTCTATTTTCTCTACATTGCTTTGACTTTTTACTGTCCATAAACTTATGTCTTAAATTAAAAATTACTTATTCTTCACTACTAATATCACAAACCTCATCATGAGAAAACAGTTTCAGATTCTCTGGAGACATCTCAAGTAAGTTCGTAAGTGAATTTCAAAATGATGCCAAGAATATGGATTATTTAAATTTTGGATTCATATGGTTTATAAAATGCTATTCTTAGCTATTATGAGTTGATATTTTATGGTGATATTCAAAGAATATATGACAAAATATGTATAAATCTTAAAAGCCATGCATAGTACACTCATACTTCAGCAAGTAAGAAAATGATATTAATAACATACATGGTACCAATAATTTATGAGGAATGTATCATTTTTTTTCTACTTTCCAATGAGGAACTGAGGCAGGCAGCTTTGTAAATTAGGAACCTTAATTCTATACCAAGAAAAATAGCTTTCAAAAACGAAGACAAAAAAAGAGACATTTTCAGACAAAGAAACCCTAACAGAATTCATTATCAGCAGGCTACACAAAAAAGAAATATTAAAGGCAATTATTCAGGAAAAAGAAAAATAATGTTAGTTGAAATACAGAAATGCAGGTGGAAATGAAGAACAAGGGAAAGGGGGACTAAATTATGTGGGTAAATATACTAATGATATTTATGAAATGAAATGATAATTACGTTGTGTGGGATTTAAAATTTACAGAAAATTGCAATGCTTGACATTAATAACACGTAGGTTGAACAGGGGGTTAATGATGTTAAAGTACTTTAGGACTTTTGCACTCTCAAGGAACGGGTAGAAGTACTATTTGTATTGGACACTGGTAAGTCAAGGAGGTATTTTGTACTGGGGCAACTACAATAATAGTTGTAAAACAGGATAAAAATAGCCAGCTAAAAGGGGAGGGGGAGGAAAACAGATTAACGAAATACTATTTATAAGAGACATATCATCTAAAAAATTTTTCCAAGAAGTTGGACAAATGGTAGAGAAAGATTTGTTAAACAGAACACGATGAATACAATAATGAAAAGAATTGATCAAATGCATTACATTAAAATCAAGGACTTCTGCTCGTCAAAAGAAACTACTAAGGGAGAAAAGGCAAACCTCAGAGCAGTGAAAGCTCTTTGCAAATCCTATCACCGACGAAATGCTGCTATCTTGAATATTTAAATGTATTTTATGAACAAAAATGATTTACAAATCGATAGCAAAATGGGAAAGATAATTCGACACATATAACACAAAGTACAATACCGACATGACTATTAGACACATGAAAAAATGTTTATATTTTATCGTCTGTTGTCAATTAAGCATTACCCACATCCACTGTTAAGTTTTCCTCTGTATCCCAAAAAGAAGCCAAGGATGACATTTCTTAGAATTTCCTTTCCCCTACGGTTCTAGTTTAAGGTTTACCAGTAAAAAAAAAAAAAAAAAAAAAAACCACACTTGAAAAGTGGAAGAGAAGGCAAGGCCAGAAGATCAGAAGAGTGGAATGATATTTATTTACAGCGACTGTATGGGGAGCTCTTGATGACAAAAACTCCTAGGTATACACCCAACCAAACTCTACACATGCATGTACCAAAAAACACATACACGCACGGTTGTAGTAGCACTGCTCATAATGAAAATGATCCAAGTGTCCATCTACTCTGATTGATAAATATATTATGATTTATTCATAAAATGGAATACAACAGTGGAAATAAGTGAACTCCAGATGTATGCAACAAGTACTGGGTCTCAAGTAGATTTAAAACCAAGCCCATTTAAAATTGGGAACTTCGGTGTATATATTCATGAATTGAGTGATAATCATCTAGCATCCAATTACTTAGCAACTATATGTTCTAATGTATTATTATAAAATAATAATAAATTTTAGGTTTTTTAATTAATAGTACAAAAATTAAAATAGTGATTAAGGCTTTTCAGGTACCATACCAGCATCTTAGAAGGTGTTTCTGAGAGTCATTGGATAACTTAAAATTATTTTCATTAAATAAATATTTCCCTAATGGACACACATTAAATATTGAAGACTCCCTTTCAAAAGGAGAAATTCCAAATTACTTCTCTATGTCCTCTATTAAAACAGATACCCTTTAAAACAGACAAATCAAGCTTTTCTCAATTTGTCAGCCACAGAGGAGTTACATTGTTCAAAAGGAAATAAGATGGATATTCTAAATAGAATGTTTTTGGATGCCTTTCATGAGACATCAGTGGCCCTTTGAAGAGAGTTTATTGATTCGTCAGGCAGCACCTGAGGCAGCCCAAGATCTATTGCTCTGTCACTTTAAAAGCGGCAGCAGATACGCCTCTTTTCCTAGGAGATCTTTCTCTTAAGACTGGAAAATTTCTACAAACCAATTGCATCTGTCATCTCCTGCTTTATCCAGTGAGTCCCAGAGGCCATGTCTGGGAATGGTTAAAAGATATATTTTTGCTCAAAATGCTTGTTGAAACAAATTCATTTTTAGGGAAGAGACTCTGTAAATGAAAACTAAGCATTAAAACCTGTAAACATCAAAGAGAGGAGCTGTGACCAGGAGGGAGGCAGGCTTAGTGGGAATCTGTGAAAGATAAACCAGAATCATGGCCCCAGGTTACCAGGTATAGCATCTCAGAGATACAGCCAGTGTCTTTGTGGATACTTCTAGGAAAGGGAAGCTCATTATTTCTTAAGGAAATATATTTCATTCAGGACCTTTGCACTTGCTGCCTCCTCTGCCTGACTGCTCCTACACCACATATTCCTGTGGTTGGTTTTCTCCCTCATTTCTCTCCAGGGAGACTTTCCTTAGTCCTCCTATCTAATAAAACACCCCTCATAACTCCCCATGCCCTTCCCCCACTTCATTTTGGCTTCTAGCACTTACTACTATCCAACATTATATTATCTATTTAATTATGTTTTATAAGTCTTCCTTCCTCTTTGGAATGTTAGCATGAGCTTTGTTTCTGCTCTTTACCATCAAATTCCAATCATCCACAGTAGTGCATAGCACTCAATACATTTTACACTTATGAATAAATAAATAACAAACGTATGAATGGAGCTTATGACTCACCTACTTAAAAACCCTATTGTCTTCTAGCTCTAGTTCTCTCACAAGGAAGCTCCATCTGCCTTCTAGTATCTTTACACAGCCTTCTTTGCAACCTACAGGGCTACTCTGGATCACTTACCATTTCCTAAGATACTTCGAGATGCTGTGACTCTATATCTTTCCTTAAAATGATTTTCTTCCCAGAAACATCTACACCCTTTCTCTACTTAGTAAAATTCTACTCATTTATCAAGATTTACCTACACTATAATCTCCTTTGCTAAGTTTCTCTGGCAAAAGTTTATCTTCAGTTAGTAACAAATACAGTTTTAATTATACAAACCTGGGTGCAAAAAAAAATTCTTTGTTTTTTTAATGATATTTAATTTGTTGCAAGTCTACCTTTGGCTATATGTCTTAGTCAGTTTTCTGTTGTTATAACAGAATACCACAGTCTGGGTAATTTGTAAAGAAAAAAAATATTGCTCATAGTTCTAGAGGCTGGGAAGTCCAATATCAAGGCGCTAGCATCTCGTGAGGGCCTTCTTGCTACGTCATCCCACAGCAGAAGGTGAAGGGGCAAAAGAACATGCAAGAGAAGGCAGAAGGAAGCTGAACTCATCTTTTTATCAGGAAGCTATTCCCATGATAATTAAACCACTTCTGCAATAACGACATGAATGCACTCATGAGGCAAAGTCCTCATAACCTAATCACCTCTTAAATGTCCCACCTCTTAACATTGTTGCATTAGGGATTAAATTTCCAACATATGGACTTTGGGGGACCTATTCAAACCATACCATCAGGCCAGTGGGACATTCATTCTCAATCATTATTGGGGTTTTCTAAGGATTGTAAAGGAGGGTCTTGGCATCTTACAAAGTCCACGTCATTTATGGAAGTGTTCTATAGTCTTCAGACCTTGCTTATCTCTGCCAGCATGCTCATTGTCTAAGCTGGATTTCTCCCAGGAGGGAGCAACACCAGGGCTTCCAGGTTGTCAGGCCCACACCTGCAATTCTGGGTTGGTTAGGAGTCTGCATCTCCAACGTGGGAAGAAATCTCACATCTAGTAACCTGTATGTAAGTGGGGCCTAGGTATCTACTCTGAGTAGAACCCCAATCCCAGAAATCCATTATTTCTGCCATTCTCATCCCTATTCTTAGTCTCAGAGATTTTTCAGATATTTCACTTTTATTCAGGAGTGGCCCCAAACTCTAATATTCACATCTATCTTTTCCTCTATCTAGGACATGCAAATCCATTCTCATTAACAAGCCAAATCAAAGCCAATAGGGAGGAAAGACCACAAAAGGGCCAGGATACCTTCTTGAGATATGAGAGGAACTATATAAAGCAGTAAAAACAAAATAGAGATTAACATCTCAAAAAATTATCCTCGCTACCCAGCGCTAAATCGAAGTGAATTTTTAAAAAGTCAGCTACTTCTAGATCCACAAGTAGAGGCAGAAAAATCACTTAGAGGTAAATTTTATTTTTATAGCACCATTCTACTTCAGCATAAATATGAGGCAAGTGAGAAGCACCCATAATCATTGAATGCTGCCCCTTCCTGCAACATTGACACAGTTCTGTAATCATGATACTTCACTGGGGAGTGGGTAAGAAAATTTGTACAAGGAACAAAGGGAACTATTGAGAAGGAAGTGCCTGAGAACTCAGTTACTTCTCCAGGAGATTCACAATTACAGAGATTTTGTGGGACAAAGTGACCCTGACTAATTTATGCTGTCAGGTTAGTATTAAAAATTCTCAGAGGTCAATAACCATGAGGGAGAAAGGAGTCTATGCTAATGACCAGGCACAACAGCACAACAGCCAGGCATTTCTTGGGAGAAGGGCAGTGCCAAGTGCATGTGGAGATGACCCCGTCAGCTGGAAAACAGTGGCTGAGCTTGAAGATGAGCAAAGTTCTCTCACCTTGAATTCCAAGGATGGGTGCATTGCTGAAGTCTGTGAAAATGCTTCTTGCAGCAAGGCATTGCCAGGGTACAGACAACCATTCATCAGACTCTGAAGGAACAATGTTTAACACTAACATCAAGCTTTAGCCACCAAAGAAAGGCGATCAGACACAGCTTTTGCCTACACAAACTTCATGATGAAAAATCAGAAGGAATAAATGCACATGGGGACTTGCATAATTAATTGGAAAAATTATAAACAAATGACTATATCTGTTCCCCAAATGATGAAGCAGATGAAACTATTCAGACATGTCTAAACAGACTGAATTCCTTGTATATGTAGCTTGCATTTTTTTTCTTTGTAATCCTAGTATGAAAAAAAGTTCAATAAATTTATTAAAAGAATAATTGAATATTTTCCATTTTAACACTATATAAAAGACAGAATATTTATATCACTTTATCTTATTTGGTCAATGTCCTATTCATTGTTGAGACTTTTTAAAACCTATTCATTCCAGGAACCAGACCCTAGATACTCTATTAAGTTTTCTTTTCTCCCACCCCTTATTACCTTGCCTCTTCTAATTCTAAAATCCTGGTCTGACTCAGCAAAAGTACAAGAGTACATGCAGTTCAGGTTTTTTCTTTTTTTCTTTTTCCATCTTATTAGTATATCACCTTTAAAAATCAGATTGTTTGGGTTTCATTAAAATATTCATATGCAGAGCTAACTGGGTTTTCTGTCGAATATTTAGAAAACAAACTATGTTTTACTAAAATTGTGTCAGTAATTAAGGATGGAAAACAACATTTAGTCCTAGAAGAGTTCTCTGTGTTAGCCTCCAATTCAGTTCTCCTCTCGCATGAGTTAAAGCAGATTTGGAGGAACTGAATCCCCACAGACATTGCTCATCCACCAGCCTCTGGAAGCACTCATTTGTGTTCTACTTTGACTCTGAGGAATCATTTATGAGCAGCCTACTCAGAGCAAAGCATCAGTCTTCTCTCATTGCCTCAGATGCATCGATCTTTGGGGAGAGAATGACACAATTGTGAACACAAGGTAAGCAGGCTGTAAAGTGGAAATACATCACCGCCATGAAACACACACAGCAACACACAGGCACCATGTGGGATCTCTATAAATCAGGAAGGAAATTCTTCACCAGCCTCTTCCTACCTGTCAATATCTATCACCCAAAGAACCAAAAAAGCCTTAGGCAAGCAACAATTACTTCAGACTCAGCAGGCTGGCAGTTTCACTGACACCCACCCCTGAAACTGATTCCATCTGAATATTATGAATGTCTTCCTTCCAAGCTACCTGATAGAAGTGTTTATCTTTCACCATCTCTCTGCTCAGATATAGAATGAAAAATGGTCCAAGTTTTAAGCTACTCTTTGGTAAAAATAAGCCTGTTTAAGGTCCTCTCAAAGCAAGGACTGGCTAAAGGTGCAATGATTTAGCCTGACATAATTTCACAAATAATAAGAAAGTGACCTAGGGTTCATGAAATCAGAAGACCCACTTGCTATATTCTGAGGTCAAACTTGTCAGTAATTTTCCTTCAGGACTCAATATTTCTCAGGTCCCACGGAATCTGTTGGCTATCACCAAACTCATGTCAACTCAATAATTTGGAAGATATCTGAACTTATTATATCACCTATTACATTATGCCTTTCAAGGAAATTGAGCATAACATTTTGATTAATGTCAACTGATTAACAAATAAACACATTTGCTATTGTCACCTTTTTCACAGGTATCTCCTACATTCTCTTGCTTATACATGGCTTTCCCCTGCTGACACCATGTCATTTACCAGTTGACCTGAAAGCAGGACTGCCTGTTTTTCTATAGCACAAATACCACATTTAGGCTTGGGTGAGATGGAAAAATCAACCATCTCTTTTCTCAAGTTTATCACTTTCACCCCATTGCTCTTTCACTTCTATAAAAAAAAGTACTTTTGATGCTTCTGTCTACAGATACTACTCTATTCAGGGTATCTTCTTGACTGATTGCTATCTCACATTTATCCAAGACACGGAAACTGACTCAGTCATCCTCCTCCTGCCATAATTCCAGGTGGTATTAATGCCCTATGTGCATAATTTATTCAATAATTTAGCAGTTCCTTGGTCACCCAAACACCAGTGATATTCTCCACATTCTAAGTCATCCCCTCACAAGGCTTCAAAACCTGGACATTTTTCCTCACCCAATCCATTCTCTCTTAAATTTTAACCTGAAGTATTTCCTTTCAAACCATAAATTGGCATGGGGTCAAGGCAAACAGGAAAGAAGAATATTTACTCTTCCTGAGGGAATGAGGGGACAGGTAGCCTGCAGGAGATGATCTCTAAAATTTGCACTAAGGAAAAAATAGCTAAAGCCTGGCCTGGAAGATGATAGGAAAGCTGGGATGGGATGAGAGATGACAGCAAGTGTGAAAGAGAGAATTGCAGTCAATGCACACATCATGAATAATGGGAAGGAGATGAGAAAGAGATGGTCTGGGGACTGATCATGAGATATTTGGTAAGGCTGGGAAGGATAAGAAATGAAGATCAAAGAAGATAGAGTAAGGATCTGATCATATCTCATGCTAAGGAATTTTGATCTTATTTATCGGCAGTACAGAACTATTGAAAGTTGTTACATGGAAAACCTGTTTCCATACTCACAAGCCATTTTTGGCCCCAAATGTGTGGGTTTTCCACATCAAGTATTTCTTCAATTCTCTGCAGAAACTAACTGGCTGTCATGTATTAATAATTAATTTAATTCTGAAACTAACTACCAAGATTTAGCACAGAGCCCACAGGTAAAGGGTTCAGTCCCACAGGATTGCTCCCCTCCTCAATTGCAAGTAGTGGTTCCCAGGTTACCTACACTTCTATCTGACCTGGACCAAATCAGGGGTTCCCACAACCCCATCATGAGGTTTAATAATCTGTTATAATGCTGCAAAGAATTCAGGAAAACACTTCACTTACTAGTACCAGTTTATTATACATGATATTGTTTATGATACAGACAAATAGTCAGATGAAGAGGTACTCAGGGAGAGATCTGAAAGTATCCCTAGCATGGGAGCTTCTGTTCCCATGGAGTTTGGGTGCCCTCTGGGCACAGGGTATATTCACTAACCCAGGAGCTCCCTGAACCTCATCATTTAGGGTTTTTATGGGGCTCCCCTACAGAGGCATTACTGATTATGTCATTGACCATCAGTGATTGAACTCAGTCTCCAGCCCCTCTCCCCTTCCCAGAAGTCAGGACACAGGGTTGGCTCCTCTGGCAACCAACTCCTATCCCAAAGATATCTAGGTTCCGCCCCCACATGCTCTAAGAGTCACTCATTCTATAAACTCAAGTATGGTGGAAAAGGACTTATTATGAATAACAATATCACCCCTATCACTTAGGAAATTACAAGGGTTTCAGGCACTCTGTCTCCAGAGGTGGAGACCAAATATATTTTTGTTATTATGTCACAGGTGTTAAGCAGAAAAATGAAATGTTCAGATATTCTGGTAATACACAGTTTGAATGAGAACATTCGTGTTTTTCTTCAGTTCTGAAAAATTATGAGCCTTGATAGTTTTGAATATTTTATCCTCCTTAATCTCTTTTTCTCTGTTTCTTAGATTTCTATTAATCATGTGTATTTGACATATTTGGAAATTTCTTTCCTGTGTCTCAATTTATCTTTTATATTTTCCATCTCCATATTTTTCTGGCTGATTCTCAGTCATTTCCTCAAATATATCTTCAAATTCACTATTTTTCTTTGATTGTATTGAGTCTGCTGTTTAACCCATATTTGAGTTTAATTTCATTGATTATACTTTTTGTTTCTATAAATACCAATTGGCTACCTTCATTTCTGCTTGTTTACTTTCATAAGGTTCTCTTATTGTTATGTGAAATATATTATTTCTTTTACTTCTGTAACAATCTAAACATATTCACTTTAATTTCTCTGCATCTTCAGTTCCTAGGGTATAATTTTCTGCTTTTATTTTTTTCTGATGCTTTCTCATGGCATTCAATTTCCTTGTATTCTATTATGATCCTTTTTTTTTTCCGCCCTATTTTCAGAATAAAATATCTGTGTATGCTAAGCATGGACATGGTTTTGCCATGATATAAGTAGTTTAGCCTTCAATATGGGATGATTTGTTTCATATATTTCACTGGAGTCTTTTAAGATTCCACTTTTTTTTATTCTTTTTTTTCTTTTAGTTTCTTAAGTCTAAGATTTGTGGAAGAATTTAAGGCCCCTATCTACAAACGGTGCTGTTTAGAGACTCCGGTATATCACAAGTGGAGTCTTACAACCCAGGTCGAGGACAGATGGCCTACTTTGATGTGTTGACCTTCAGAGAGTGCTATGGTTTGAATGCATATGTCACTCCAAAATTCTTATGTTGGAATTTAAACCCCAAGGTGATGATATTAAGAGGAGGGTCCTTTGGGAGGTGATTAGGCCATGAGGGCTATGCCAGTAAGAATGGAACTAGTGACCTTATAAAGGAGGCTTCAGAGAAATCCCTGGCCCTCCCATCTCTTCTGCCATGTGAGGACACAACGCTCAGCCCCTTTTGCCATTCTGCCTTTTGCCATATAAGGATGCATCAACAAGGTGACATCTTGGAAGCAGAGAGCAGCCCTTACCAAACACCAGATGTGCTGGTGGGCTTCGATCCTGGACTTCCTGGCCTCCAGAACTATAAGGAATAAATTTCTGTTCTTATAAATTACAGAGGCTCAGATATTTTGTTATAGCATCAGGAACAGGAAAAGACACACAGCCATACTATTTTGGCTCCTGAGGACTGGTTCCAACACCTTTCCCTCCTGTGTGACCCTATTCTTCTATATCCTCCACTTGTCTACCATAATTTCCATTTTTACATCAATGCAGCCCCCAATTTTTTAAAAAATCTGGGCTTATAGATAAGAAAGCTTAGTATCAATGTGTCCATGTATTTAAATTAAAACATAATACATGTGTATATGTATATATTTCTAATTATAATTCTGCCTAAAATATCATTATTTTTGTTGTTTTAAAAAAATCCCTCCTCAGGTTTAATTTTTCAAAATAACAAGATAGCCCTAAAGTTTTATATGTGATACAATAAATATTCATTGATTCCAGTATTTTGCAAAGAGGTATAATTAGGAATAACTATTATGAATCATATAATATTAATAAAATAACTACTTTATTAGAATATCTTTCAAAGTAGCCTCACTCGAGGAAAAAAAAAAAAAACTTTACTAACTTGTTTAAGATTCCATAAAGTCAAAATTTCAAAGGGATCCTCTTTGTGCTGTTTTGTCCAATTTCCTCCCATCAGGAAAACCAAGTATATTTCTTGGAGTTGGACTGATTTCCACCAGAGTTTTCATGATAGTATTACTGAGGTGTTTCTCTTGATAAAGAGGACTCACTAGATCTTAAGAATGCCTCAATACATTATATTCTATAACCACTCTGCATATGCTAGGTTCTATCCATCTCAAAAGGTGTCTTTAGAAACCTGAAATCAATCAAAAAAGAACACAGTAGCTTACAGTATGTCTCTCTAGGGCTGTTATGACAGATAGACCTAAAATATCCAAAGAAAACCATAGTTCGGAATCTCACTGAAATGTTATACGATAATATTTTTACCATCCAAAAGTATCCAACAAATCTTTCTCTAAAGCTTAGCTTGAATACTCACCTACTTGGAACCACTTTAAAAATTTATTCCTCTTCCTTCACAAATTTTACAACTGGTCCATCTAATATTGTATATAAAGAGTAAGAAGATTAAAGGCATGATTTTTGAATAACCAATCACTGTTACTTGCTGTTAGGCAAATTTCTAACAACAGAAGATACTTTTTCATACTAATAATAAATCTCTCAATAAAGGAAAGCATTTTTTAAAAACAGAATACAAACTAGTAAATATTGGAGGAATGATAAAATTATAAAATCACTATTTTGTGACACCCAGTGAAAAAATTGAATGAGGCAAGTATCATCAATGGATGATAAAACTATTAGATAAAAATCACTAATAATTAGATAACCATGTGATAGTAGGTACCTTCTGATGTGATACAGAAGAAAAACATAACATATTGCCTTTGAAACAGTCTGGTTAAAAATATTTAACCTGAATAGAATCAAGGGAGGGACAGAGGTGGATGATGAGAAATTAGTTAATGGGTACAATGTTATTTGGGCAATAGATGCCCTAAAAGCCCTAACTTGACCACTATACAATCTATGTAATAAAATTGCACAGTGATGCCATAAATTTGTACAAATGAAAATATTTAACCTGAGTTGAATCAAGCCTTAGACGTCCTTTTCAATAACTGGGAATACAGGGACTAGAAGAATCCCATAAGGATATAATAGGCAAAGCCAGAATATGAAATGCCACTGATCTTATCTCCTCAATAAGCCAGTGCCATTGGGAAGATAAAAATTTAGAGGATTGTTCCAGATTAAAAGAAACTAAGGAGGCATAACCGAATGCGTATGTGAACCTTGATTGGAAACTTGTTTAGAGAAAACAGCTAAAAAAAAGATCTATTGGAGATAAGGAAATCTGAGTATGGCCTGATGACTAGGAGATTTGGGGGATTTGTGATAATTTTGCAAGTGTGATAATGGTATTGTGGTTCCGAGGATAATGTCTTAAATAGATAATGCATGCTGAAGTATTTAGGCATGGCTATCATGATTTCTATGGTTTATTTTCAAACGATCCAGTCTCCTTCCCTCCACAAAAAGGTAGCTAGGTAATACAAAAAGCAAACATGATGAAATATTAGTAACTATTGAGTCCAGATAGTGAGGACATAAGTGTTGTTTGTTACATCCATCTGGGTTGGTTCAAAGATGTAGAACAACCCTGCGTAATATACAGTAAGGGATCCAGGGATTTGACCTTTGCACTTTGGGGAGCTGAGGGAGCAGTCTATGTGCACTGTTGCCCCTGCATCTAGTGTTGAGACTGAAGCCACTACGGCTCAGTGACTGGCAGTTGAGAAGGGAAGCTGCGTGTGGACAAGAACAGGGATAAACTGGGAGCTGTAAGGATGAACTAGAAGCCCATCTGTCTCTCAGCATCTTCAGCCTCACTGCTACGGGTGACCTGCAGGAAAGGCTGGTCACTTTCACCTCAGAGCTACACACGTAATTGCCCAGAGATGGAGAAGCTGACGGAATTCAGCCAGCAGGAGGCGCGGAAGGAGCGGGTCTAGGAGCCGCCTCACTCCTGCAAAGTAAGCGCATATTCGGCAACAACCTGCCTGGCACCCTACAGAACCTTCGGAACATACAAATTAGATCCGGTGCTTCATATCTGCTTTCCAAAAATCATGAACAAAAATGTCTTTTGTGGTCAGGGATAATCAGAAGCCACAGAGAGATAGGAATTCTGGGGAATTAAGTTGACACAATACAAAGCCACCACAATTCATCTTCTGTACCTACAAAAATTTTCATAATAAAAGTTGAAAAATCTTTTATTTCCCTTTACCATAAGTAGAGATCTTTATGTGCTAATGTTTGCAATCTGCACATAAAAATTAGGCTTTTTTTGAAACTTACATCTTCACAGTACTAATAAATTAGAGAGGGTAGGAAAAGTCCTCAGACAAAATTCCAATTTGATTATTGTAAGGTATGGTGTGTCCTTCCCACCATAAATAAAAGCTTAAATAGAAGTAAACTGACACAAATACATCCATGCCTACCTGCCAAAGCAAATAGTTCAACAAAATCTTTTCTTCTCTCTGATAATATAAACTAAAAATTGTGTACAGTGTATGTGGATCTGTCATTTTTAGAAAGCAAGGTCACTCACTCAAAACAATGAATTTGTCCAATCCTCCCTAAGATTTAAATGGGAGTCCTAAATAATCTCAAGCAACTGGATTAAGTGATTAAAGTATTCGAACAAGTGACTAAAACAAGACAGGCAGTTTGCTTGACAATTAGAAGTGCTACCAGGGATGCTCAATCTTGGATCCCTATTAGAATCACCTGGAAGAAGTCTGGGTGCTACCTCACATGATCACAGAACCACAGTCTCAGGGAGGCTGAATTCTGGCATCTGGCATAAGTTGTTGAGAAGCTCACTGGCTGTTGTAATGCCCAAGGAGGTAAGAACCACTGGAAACCAGGACGGGGAAGTGATTTGACAAGGCCAGAGAAGGTAAGTACTATAATTTGAGGTAAAAACTGTCGTAGGGCTGGGTGCAGTGTCTCACTGCTGTAACCCAGCACTTTGGGAAACTAAGGTGGGAGGATCCCTTAAGGTCAGGAATTTGAGACCTTGTCTGTAGTCTCTACTAAAAAAAAAAAATTTACCTCGGCATGGCAGCGTGTACTCCCAGCTCTGCGGGAGCAGTGCTTGAGCACAGGAGTTCAAGGCTGCAGTGAGCTATGGTAAGCTATGATCTGGCCCCTGCACTCTGGCCTGGGCAACAGAGTGAAACTCTGTCTCAAAAAAAAAAAAAAAAAGTAGTTGGAGATGGAAGAAATTAATCCTAAATGGGATTAATCCTAAATGGGAAATACATAAAGAAATTAATCCTAAATGGGTGACTCAGAGAAAAATTTACGGAGGAGATATAATTTTACTTGGACCTTGAAAAATAGGTATAAATTCATCAGATGGATTTTGAAAGGGAAGGACATTCCTGGAACTAAGAACCTAAGCAAACGAAGGGTAGTAAGGTATAGGAGAGATTGAAGAAAAGGAACTATAACAATCAGGGTTCTCCAGAGAAACACAATGAATAGGATTTATATAGATACATAGAAAGAGATTTATTATGAAGGATTGCTTCATGCAATTTTGGAAGCTGAGAAGTCCCAGAATCTGTGATCTGCAAACTGAAGAACCAGGAAAGCCAGTAGTGTAACTCCAACCTAAACCCAAAGGCCTGAGAACCAGAGAAGCCAATGCTGTAAGTCCCAGTCTAAATCCGAAGGCCCAAGAAGCAGAATCTCTGATGTCCAATAGTGGGAGAAGATGGACATCTATCCCAGCTCTAGGAAAGACAAAGTGAATTTGCCCCTCCTCTGCCTTCATGTTCTATGTGGGCCCCCAATAGATTGGATGATGACTGCCGACTTTGGTAAGAGCTGATCTTCTTTACTCAGTCTACTGACTCAAATGCTAATCTCATCTGGAAACACCCTCACATGCAAACCCAGAAATAATGTTTTACCAGCTCTCTGGCATCCCTTTGCCCAGTCACATTAACAAATAAAATTAATCATCACAGTCAAAGAATCCTATTTCCACATTAATGGAGAGTGAGGTGAAATCATAAGGAACCTTGGAGTAGTCAATTTGGCTGGGCACCATCTATATTTACCAGAAGGCAACATTTAAAGTCAAGAGTATCTAAGATAAAAGTAGACATTTACTTGAAGTGTAAGCAGAACCTCTTCATTCTAAGGATGGTGTGAAGACAGTCCCTTCAGTGAGTCCCAAGGCTGGACTGACATGGCTGGGCCCCCACGCTGGTTGTCTTAGCCACAAGAAGCCTCGTATGTATACCCCAGTGTCTGTAGCCAGAGTATCATTTTGTAGGTGCTCTGTGACATGAGAATTGTTATAAACACTCATCTCATCACACAGCCATCTTCCTTGATATACAGGGTCGACTGCCTGCCCCTAAAATTCTTATTCTCTACGAAGCCTAAAAATCAAACAGAAAAGTGAAAATCAAAATGTTAGTGAAAATAACTAAATATCTGGAGAGAAAAATACAGTAAAATATATAAAGAGAAAAAAATTTTACTTTAATAAAATATAACTAAACAGTGAATTTCTTCATCTCTCATTTTGGTGAACAAATAAAAAGGATAGAAAAGGGTAAATGCAGAAGAGAAGGCATCTTTATCAAATCTCCTGTTCTTCAACCACTCAATTACTTTTCCTGGAGAAACCACTGTCGCTGATTAATTTTTTTATTGTTCCAAAACATATTCTATAAACTGTGCAGAGAAGAGTTAACAGAGCAGGCCCGAGACTGCTATCCTTAGAAAGACCCACTTGTAAGGTAGGTCAGCAGATAGTGTTTGAAAACTAGGATGTGGGAAATGTTCCCACCATACTCACAGTAAAAAGAGTATCTTTGTAAATGGTTCACTTCTCCTTTGCATGAATAGATCCATCTGCTTGAAAAAACTAAGAATAACGTTGCCAGGTCAAAGGTGAGGTACTTTTTTAAAATTTTGATAGCTATTGAAGTGTGCGTTCTATAAATTGTGCCAATTTTACCTCCACCATTGTATAAAAATGTCTGTTTCCCTTAGAACTTGACAACACTGTGGTTTATTTAAAAATATTTGATCTCTGGTAATCTGAAAAGTGAGAAATGATATTGCAGTTCCAACTGACATTTATTAATGAGGCTGAGCATCTTTTCATATACATATATATAAATAAAAGATCCATTTATATTTTTTTCTGTTAACTGTCTTATGCTTTGTTCATTTTCTATTATATACTAAGAATTTTTCTCACAGATTTGTAGGAGTTCTTTTACATTAAGGAAATTAGCATCTTTTATGTGATGTGAGCTGCAGAAATTTTCCCCAAGTTGTTTATTCAATGCCTTTATGGTAAATTTTAAAGCAGAAATATTTTACGGTCATGTAAATTTTTGTGGCTTCTTGGATTTGTATCAAAACAGGGAATTTCCTTAGGCTATAGTCCTTAAACAAGATAAATAAAGCATTTATGTTCTAGACTTTCTGTCTAAAATACAGACATAGCCAAGCAAAAAAATATTGACATGTACAAACATATATTTAAAAGAAAAAAACTAAAATTTCTTAAAAATCTGTTTCAAATACGGATGAATTGGCAGCTTTACATCACATCTGTTTCACCCATTCCTGATCTATCATTAAGAACATTAACATCCCAAATGACACTTTCTGAGGACACCATATTTCAATTGCTTTGGCACTAGTGCAGAAATAAATCTTAATTTCAGTCTCTAGTTGACATTTCAGCTGGCTATTATAAATTACTTGAATTCTTTTACAAGTGAATTTGATTTAAAAGCCTCTAAAAAGAAGCTGATGGACAGGATATGACAGTGGCCAACTTGTATATTCACTGCAAGTTTGAGGCCTGCATATCTGAAATCTCTCAGATGGGAGAGAATGGAATTGCATTTTTAAAAAAGTCAGTGCATATACCATCGATTTATGCAATATGTAACTTGTCTCAGAGACTCCAAATCAAGCATAAACAAAAATTAACTGTTCCAATAAATCGCCCATTTCTCTCCCTTCCTCCCTCCTCCTCGCTTTCCTTCATTCTTCTACCTCTCTTTCTCATCATCCTCCTCTCCCCCTTTTCCTTTCCCTGCTCATCCTTTCATTCCTTCCTGGTATTTAGTCAGCCACAACTGAGGTAAGAGCTAACCTAAATACTGAGTTTATGTTGAGATCTGCGCTAAGTCAATTACATGCGTATCATGTGAAGAGGGTTGTATTTGTAGCTTCATTTTACCAACGAGGAAACTGAGGCAGGAAACTATTAAATAACTTGACCAGTATCACAGAAATGGAAGGGCAGAGACTGAAATTCAGCTGAGTCTGTCTCCAGCCCATACCCTTAACCACTGCTATGCTTCCTGGTATATTTCAGTGTAAATCATTGAGCTTTATTTCACCTTTTTGTTTGTTTTGCTCACAAATTTGTATCTTGCCCCTTTCCTCACTACATACAAGCAGAAACAAGATCATCTACAAATTCATAAATATTAAAAGGGAGATATTATCAAAATTACCCACAAATACTATGCCTCATTGGAAATGAGCCCCCAATTTATTCTACATTCTTCATGAAACAGTCATAAGTTAATGAAACAATTTGGTCACAGTTAGTTTCCTATCTCCATTACCATTAAAATATAATCTCCTGGCTAGTTTAGACAGGATTAGGTCCTTATTAGAGTCGCATGACATTGCGATGGCTGGCATAAATTCCCGAGTGTGAATACTGTTGCTTATAATACCAGCTTGACTATTTTAAAATTTTTCCTCACTCTCTTGTATAACTTCCATTTTCCCTTCTTAACATATAATAGCAAAAACCCGTCTTTCTAATCCTATCTTTTCTTCCCTCCAACCTTTATTCTAAATTGCTTTCCCTTTGGACTAATCTTGGTAATTAGCTAATGCGTTGGCTTTAACTAATGGGCTTTCACACAGTCCTTACATTCCTTGCCTCCACTTTCCTAACTTCATTTATTTTGTCTAACTTTTTGTGAAAATGTCCAACTATATTAATTTTTATTTACCTAGCAGAGTGTGAATCCCAAGTTCCTAAGCAAAGGATGCCAGGTAGCTCCCCTCATATCTAGGGCTCGTGGAGGACAGAAACTAACAGATATCGACATGTTTGTCATTTTAGGTACACTATTGCAAACTCCATTAAAATAAAGACCTAAAACTGAAACTCACATATTTTAAGTAGTCTATCCATTATTATACAGCTAAAATGTGTCTGAACTAGGATTTGAACCTAGATATTGCTTAAAGTTATTCTTTTTTTACTGTATTACTGAGACACATGACTGCTTTTGCAGAATCCCAAGTACTGAAATTTCGTCTGGTTCAAAACTATATGAATTGTTTGGCCATTTATTTGTATTAATTCTTACATTTGAAAAACTCTAAATACTTATTTTGTCTTATTCTTTATTTTTTTGTTCATCTTTGAACATAGTACCTGGTAAAATATTTGATAAATTTGTCAAATATTGTCTTTCTGATTTGTATAGGTCTTTCTTACATCTCAGACTGTATTATCAGAGGAATGTTTTTGCCTTTTCACATTTGTAAAATATATATACACAGACTAGTATCTTCATTTCATCTTTATTTATCTTAAGTGTCATCATGCACTCTTCATTCATTCAAGGTTCACATTAAGGAGTATTCCTGAAGTACCTCATTCATTATTTCCAGATTCCTAGTGTTAGTATATAAGACTTCACATCCTATGATTGACCCAAATAATTTTAACAAACAAAAGCAATGTTGGAATTCCATACCAAAGCAAATTCTTGAATGTGAAATTCCACTAAAAAAAAAGTAATTGAAATTTTTGTGATTATCTTTATCCTAAAATAATTCATTCTAAAAACAAACATGTATTTAACAAAATTTTTTCAGATGATCATAATATTAGAAGGTTGGTGCTCCTAAAATTAAAAATGCTTGATATACAGATAGAATGATTCATGATCCATACTCCTCAGTTTTTTAAAGGTCATCATAAAAATACTGGTTAATAAAATTCAGATGCTTAATGATAACAACTACACCATCTAATACAATTAAATTTGCCTTTAGGAATCATTGTGATTAGTGATTTAACCTGAATGTAAACCTATTTTTTCTGAGAAGTTGCTGCCAACCTTCTTCATAGTACCAGGCAAGTATCTAAGTCATTGCAATGACCTCAACCCTGGATGACATGTTTTCATTTAAATGAATGCAGCCTTTATCATGTGTTCTCTTTTTAACTCAAAATGCTTTCACTTTATATTAGTATTTATTTCTGGCTTGGTCTTATCCTCTAATGGCTATGGTAATGTGAAACAACAATAGAATCTTCAAATAAGTGTCCTAGATTCATCTTTACATTTTGTCTATAAAATTAATCCCTGGATTAGATGATTTCCGAAATCCTTCCAGCTTGAACATTCCATGTGCCTCAAATTGATGGAAAACAGTGTACTGCCCAAGCATGGAAAACAATTTTTAAACTCAAATGCATTTTTCAAAATTTCAAGCCCAACAGTTACTGCTATAAAATTTTGCCCAGAGTTTTACATCTTTCCACTTGAGTAAAGGCACTTGCATTTCAAAATCTAATCCATTATCACACAAATGCCTTTTTTACATGTTTGCGATTACGTACAGAAAGGTAGGATATCATTGCTTTGTCATAGTCCAACCAAGAGTTAAAATTTAAGAAAGATTAAAAGCAGTTGTTGAAGTTTGCCTTATACCCATCAAACATGTGCCTTTCAATCTTCCTTGACAGCTACTTTTCCTTCCTCTTACCTCAAATCTTACACTGAAGTAACATGTCATTTATCGCAAGAAAAAATTCCTACGGGTGTTTCACTAGAATTTCAGTCAGGGTTTACAGCTCACTTCTTTTGTTTACTACATTCTTTAATGTATTCCTTGGCAGATGGTAAAAGCAAAGTAATTAAGGGATACAGCTTTATTACTGATTATGGATTTGATATTTATGACCAGAAGGTAATTTATAATCTTTGATTCTAAATGCCATTATCCAAAGCAAATGTTTTATTTACACATTCAAAGGCAAAGTAACAAGATATTAAGGTGCACTGAATGAAAAATATAGACTTGTAAAATTTTGACATTTATCCTTAAATCTTTATATTTCTAAGTTCTTAAATATAAAATTTAAAGCCATGAGACTTTTCATTTCTTCTTTGTTTCAAGACGCTTCCAAATCAATTGAAAGAGAAGGAAACAGTGATGAGTAATGGAGCTGCTATGTGACAAGAGAGCAGGGGGAAAAGACTTAGGAAAGAAAGAAAGAAGTAAATACAAAATTTGCCTGGAAAGCCCCCGTGAGAGAAAGACAAGGAGTCACCAGCATTTCAAGGCCAGTGATCCAGATTTAAAAAAAATAATAATAATAATTTACAGAAACTTTAGCTAACATTTGGAATTTCTAAGTAAAAACCAGCCAAACCAAGCTCTAGACAGTGAGCACATGACTGGCTTTGTTTATAAGGCAGGCGGCAGGTGGGCTATGATGAGGTGAATGAATGATATTAGGATGGTTATTGGGAATATCCTAGTAAAAGTTTATGACTACCATAGTCATATCAAAGTTAAAAGGAACATTTAGTGGAGTCTTACAATATTTGGGTGCAAGTCTTTTCCTTGCAATGGATCATGTTATTATGAAAAATCCTTTTATAAAAACAAGAATATCATCCAGAGGAACACAGTGATAACAATGAGAAGAATTGGGGAATAGAGGCTGCTTAAAGGAATAGTGGTTTCAATTATCACTTCAGGGCATGTGCTGTTAAATAGAATGGCAAGCAGAATCACCCACATTCTTATTTTCTTTTTCTTTCATTTTTGTTTCATTTTTCAAAAATGTGTTGGTTTGTTGTTTGTTTTGTTTTCACCAAATGCTTATGTTTGAATTATTGTTAGCACAATACAAAATAATATGAGTGTACTCTATGATTATGGTTTCTTACTGTCTTAGAATTAAATGGCATTATGAAAAAAAAACATAATAGATGTGTTCAGGAAGATTCTTCCTTCTGGATAGTGTGTAGAGAAAATAATGAGCTGAGGACAAAGTAACCTTGAAAGGTATCACCATATGCTTCCTCCACTAGGGCAGACATTTCTTTGTATAAGCACCACATAGCAAAATTTACAGTGGATATGACCATGCCACTGCACTCCAGCCGGATGATCAAATGAGACCATCTCCAAAAAAAAAAGACGTACTGTGTTTCATTTTAACATATTTGTCAGATCCTAGTTGTCTGTTCTCGGTCTTTGGTGTGCTCTTGGCCAAAGAATGACCAGACACACCAAAGCAAGACAAGCACTAGGTGAAGTTTATTGAGTAAAGTAAGATACATTCACCACAGACAATGACTGGAACCCCGGTTGTAACAGGAGGGCCCTGATTACGGTCTGGGGTCCTATTTTATATTGCCTAGCCTGGGCCCTCCTCTTGGTTCAAACATCACCATCGAACCATTTTGATGGACAGTTGGGAGTTGTATAACCTGAGTCTTATTGCACATGCAGATCTCTCATGAGCCTCTCTGACAGCCCATTGAGAGGTGTGAACCACAATGTAGATTTAAGCTAATGATGTGATAGCTTTAAGTTGCTCTAGGTCACTTTCCAGACCTTACAGTGCCTGAGCTGCTTGGCCCATGGGCTGGGGAATACTTTGCATTCTTTTGCATTTGGCTAAGTTCTGATTGGCAGATTGGTAGGGCATTTCCTCCTCCCCCAGGTGTGGCAATTGCTGGGACAGCCAGCCTTTGTCCCCAGGAGGGCCAGATTTCCCTCATTGTCTACCTAATATATTTACAATTTTTATGTCTTTTTCTTCCCTTCTAAAATCCAAGTTTCCATCTAGTGTCATCTCACTCAAACCGAGTACTTCCTTTAACAATTCTTGTAGTGCAGTCTGCTGACCACAAATTCTCTCAGCATTTCTTGATCTGAAAATGCCTTATTTTGTCTTCATTTTTTGAAGATATTTTTCCTGGATATAGATTTATGGATTGGCAGCTTTGTTGTTGTTGTCATTGTTTTATTATTATTATTATTCTTTCAGCACTTCAGAGATGTCATTTCCTTATCTTCTGGCCTTCATTGTTTTTGATGAGAAGTCAACCATCATACATATACCTTCTCTCTGTAAAATGTTACTTTTCACTTTGATTTCCAACAGTTTGAATATGATATTTCTAAGTGTAGTTTCCTTTGTATGAATCCTATGTCATGGTTATAGAGTTGCTTGTATGTAAGGTCATGTTTTTCATCAAATTTAGGAATTTGGTCATTAGTACTTCAAGTTATATTTAAGTGATATTTCTGCTCAATTCTCTTTCCCCTTTCCTTCTGGGACACCAATTACAAGTATCTTAGAGTGCTCAACACAGTCTCACAGGTGAATGAGATTCTTTTTAAAAGAAATTTTTCTTTATCCACAATACATAATTGCTATTGATTTGTCTTCAAGTCCAATGACTCTTCTGTCTCTAATGTGCTGTTAATCTCACTCTGTCAAATGCATTTTCATTTTACTGCCCAACAGGAAGCCACTGCTTTAACTCCTCTTCAACAACCCCCAAGTACAATTCTTTCATTTATTTATCCATTTTCTTTCTTCTCTGGAATGAAGTCTCTATTCCTTTATACTAACTAGTCTTCAAAACAAGTTAAATTCTCCTCCTCCATGAAGTTTTCCATGAATGTTTTAGACCTTGCGCATCACATACTACACTATTACGTACAATTATAAGCTTTCCTGTATTAACAACTAGCACATATGGTCATGCAGTTTGCATAGTACGCAACCTGCATGCCCATACACGGTGGCATGATCTTCCTGTGTACAATCGCTTCATGTTTTCATCTTTTTTTTTCGAATAAGCCTCTGAATTTCTTAGAGACAGGAATCATACTAATTCTCTCATGGTGTTTAGTGATCACTAAACCTATTGTTATTACTACAACTCCTACTTCAACTGTTACTCCTCCTCCTACCAATCCTGCTATTACTTTAATTCCTATTTCTAAGTTATTTGCTACCATTTCAAATGCTTGTTTGTGCCAGGAACAATGCCAAGTGTCTTATATGCCTCATTTGATTTAGTTCCCACAACAACCTTCATAACTCTTACCTTCATTTTCATGTAGCAGAAGCCCCTAGAAATAGAAAGGTAATGTCCTAGGTAATAGAGCTAATAAGTAACAGGACAGGCTATGACTGAATCCAAGTCCTGAGTTCTCAACCACTCTGCATACCCTATCATACAAATATTCTGTGCATATTTAAATGTGTATGTATCTGTCCATAGATATGGAAGAGTTGCAAAAATAGCACAGAGATTTCCCATACACTCTTCATTCAGCTTCCCCTAATGTCAATAGATGGCATAACCATCATACAATTACAAAAACCAAGAAATTAACATTATTACAATTCTATTAATTAAACTATAGACATTATTTGAATTTCATCTGTTTTCCTATTGCTGTTTTTCTGTGTAAGGATTCAATCCAGTGCTTCACACATCATTTAGTTATCATTTCTCCTTAGTATCCTGCATTCTGTGATACTAACTCAGTCTTCCCTTATCCTTCATGATGCTGACGTTTTCAGCAGTGCTGCTCAGGTAGTTTGTATATGGTCCTTTAATTGGGGTTTATATGATGATTTCTCATGCTCAGATTGAGTTTATATACTTTTAACAATAAGAAGTGATGTTCCCTTTTCAGTATATCATATGAGCTCATTCTTCTTAACAACTACTAGTATTATATTATATGACAGTCCATGGATAGGCTCCTTAAATTGTCTCTATTCTTTTTATGAATGCTAAGAATGATAGTGAAATGAATATATTTATAAACATATAATGTGTCTCATGTGTGAGTATATCTATAAGACAAATTCCTAAAAGTAGAATTTCTGGATCAAAGTAGAATTTCTGGGCTTTTTGGTAGATATTGACAAACTACTCCCCATCAAGTTAGTACCAGTTTACAATTTTATCAGTAATGTTCTCCCTACCAATATTTGAATAATCCATCTTTTCCCTTTGATTTAAAATATGGCTGTTTTTATCCTACTTTATAGTATAATAATTTCACACATTTTTAATCTTCCTAATATACTGTCAACCTATTGGAGACTGAATTTGTGTCTCTCAGTAATTCAAAAACAATGTATTCCACATTAGAAGAACTCAGTAAATATTCTTCAAATGAATGAGTAAACAGGGTCAGCATTAGACCTTTAATACAAGGATACTTTGCACTAGGCACTAGATCACAACAGGTGAACTGTTGTTTCTGAGTAAATTTAAACTATTGAATGAAGAGATATGTCAAAATGTAAAGAATTGCCTAGGTAGCTCTTAGCCAGGCAGCCATCATTAAACAAATCATTATTATTATTGAATAACTCTAAGCATCAGGATTTGTGGGGAATTAAACACAACTCTCCCTACAGTTTGAATATTTCTATTTCTTCAAGCCTTTTATTTGTGGGGGAAGAGGAGATTTAGGGAGGCAGATCTAGCCCCAGCAGCCATGAATGCATTTTATATAGCTTCTCGTAATAAGGTGATACATGTAGAAATAAAATTTAATAAACCTTAGCCAAGTTTCACTTTATTAAAGATAAAAAAAAATCTAACTTGTGACACTTTTAAATGATATTGTTCTTCCCAGTAGTGAAGGGGATTGTTCAAGCAGGTAAGTTATTATCTCTTAGAACTCTATCTTGAATGACCTGTCCTTAATGTGAACTTCTTGGGAAGATTAAAATTTAATGTTCAGAAGTATCTGCTAAGGCAGGATTCTCATTCAGCATAACCCGTTCACTGCAAAGCTACCACACTGCAAAGATTACTTGAGAGGGCAGCAGTTTTTCGCTAGGGTATAGTCCCTGGGGGATGATGAGCTGATCTTTCTCCTTAAAGCAAAGATCAGAATTATTATGGATGCCTAAGCCCTTTAAAAACATTAGAGAAGGGGATCCAGAGAAGCCTAATTAAAGGTAATAGAAAATTACAGAATTATGTATCAGTGTGTTCATTTTCAAAAAAAAAAAAGTCTTTGAGACTCATTCCATAAGAGCATACCTATAAATATGTAGGACCTATAGCTATATCCAGGATGTCATCTCCAGGGAGAAAGGTGTTTATTATTATTATTGTTGTTGTTAATTGTTTTCATGTAAGAAGGTTGTCTTAGTATCTTCAAAGTTTTGACTTTAAATGTCTTCCAATGTCTTAAAGACAATGTCTCTAATTACAATGTCTTCTTTGTAATTAATGCTACTGGTTTATTGCATAAAAAAATTGTCAAACTACATTGTTTCCTAATTATCTTTTTTTAAAAAACAGGAAAGTGTTCTCAGCAGTTCTGGTTTAATATTGAGCTTTTATCATATTTTAATCTATTTCCCAAAGGATTTAATGAAGTTTAATTATAACCTATTTTTAGAAGTCTATCATGCCTATATTTTATCTCCCTTAAATCTGAGCTAGCCTAAGCAAAGATTTAGACCAATTATTAAGTAATTATGACAAATATATATGTTTTCTTATGGTATCAGATGCTGAGATCTGAAAAAGAGAGTAGCCTCATATATTTTATCTTGATAGTTACAGATTTCTCACACTGTATAGTCACAACCACAGAGATAACCCTTCATGATAAATCCAAACTCACCCTTTATTTTCCTCAAAAGCTGTTTCAGCCTGAATGGTCCATACAAGAGCTTCAACATTTTAACTTCACATTGCCTTTCTACCCACTGACACTCTAATTTAGGAAATGTCTTCTCTACATTCTGTGCCTAAAATTCACTTCAATGATGGAAAGTTGCACATGAAAAACATTTTGCTCCTGTCTAAACAAAATCATGAACTTGGAATAAATGAACAGTTTAGTTGTTTGGGTTTTAAATATTTGAAAGCTTATAACTATCTCTCAAAGCAGTAAAGCTATTTAAACCTCTAAATATAGTAATGAGTAATAAACACACACGGTTTGATACTTAATAACCCGTATGTATTCTCGTTTAAAGTGATTGCATCATAATGAGTTTTGCCTCATAGCAGGGGAAACTTGCCTGAATATATGTCATTGGTATTTCAAATTAAAGTCAGAATTTTGCATGAAAATGCCATTGGAGATTGAAACTCTATGGGGTACATTTTGTTGTGGAAAATATTGTCATTATTAAATACTCTTCACTCATTCTGAGCTGTAGAGAGTCGGTCAAGAGAATATACTACTTTTGCTTATTATTTGCCTTTTTGAAGGCTGCCTAGGCAATCTGCCCAGAGTCCGGCAGCCTGGAGAGCCTGAGCTAATGTCGACACGCTAACGAAGACTGCAGACTCTCAATCTACATGAATACGGAAGAGTACAAGTTTCAGCACACAATTCTCTGTCTTGATTTTATACAATTTTACACACACAAATAATCTCTTTTTCAAGCTGTGTTCCTTTTGAGGGGAAAATATTCATTTTCTCCAAAGTGTAACTAATAAATAGCTTCATGGGAAAACAAGTATCATCCTTTGAACACCAGTTATTAATAACAGATGAACTCTCTGGGTAAAGAGCGTCAACCCTACCCACTTGAAGGTAGCTTAGTTTCCTTCCACCAAGGCGTATAAAAGGGCAGCCTCTGCTTAGAGCAGGTCAATCGCCTGTGCTGCCCTTCCTGCCTCTCTTTAAGCGTCTATGATACAGAGATACATTATAGCGTTCCTGGCTGTGAGTGCCGGAGAATGACCTTCCCTACTCCACTCCCAGCAGAAAGGCACATCATGTCCTTGCACTGCCCATATAGCAGTGATATTTGATGTGACTGAATGAGAAAACTCTGAGCTATTTCAGCCAAGGAAGATACTTGATGATTTTACATATGAAGGATCAAGACCTCTATGTTTCTTCTCACAGAGCAACTATTGTCAATTCAAGCTCTTCTGGAAAGTTCCTCTTCTTGACAAAGGGAGCATTAAAGATTCTTACTGAGCAACCCTTTTGTGACAGACATTCTACAAACACCTATGGGGGATAAAGAGAGAGATAACACCTGGTCCTGGCTTTCAAGAAGATTGTAACCTAAAAGACACATTTCCACAAATAGATACAAGAAAATGGACACAAGAGAAAGTAAAGTCAGCGTTTCACTAAAGTTGATAGAATATTTGAACTTCACCCAAGACAGACTTTCATCTTCTGATCCTGAAACTCTCAGGTGGAAATATTAATATATAATTCCAAGTTAAAATAAGACGAAATAATATTCCAAATGAGTTATACATATTTAGGACAAATTTGAAGCTCTATTCTGTTCAAGTGTATGTCCTCTTTAGAGACCTCAATTTTCATAAAAGGCTGTCAGTGTCCTCCTCAATTCAGCTGGTTGTTAAAGCATACTTTTTGGCACTGATAAATGACATAGAACAGCTGTAGTCCAGGCACTTGTCAGTGAATACAATGCTGGCCCACCACAGCAAAACCAAGCAAAACTTGGGTGAGAGAAATAAAATGAATAAATGCCTGGGGGAATTTGTATTAGTTTAAACTCATTTGATTTTAAGTAACAGAAGCCTCTCCCCTTCCATTCCTTCTACGAAACAGAGTTATGTCTATGGAAGCTGAGAACAAGGGTGCAATCAGTCCTTAGAAATGGATTCAAATCTGCATCTTATCTATGCTTTTTCTGCTTACCTGATTCATGGCTCCCTCCATCTGCAGACTATCTTCTGCTGCTTTGGTTCATAAAGCTAGCTAAAGAAGTATAATCTTAACTATACATGATCTTATTTCATAGGTTCAGCTGCCAGAAAAAAGGCTATCACTTCTCTCTAAGTCTCAATTCCAAACACCAAGGAAATAGACTATGACTGCTCAAGAGGTGGTCTGATTCCTGCTAAACTAATGAATTATGGGCAAGGAATGGGATCTAGTGTAACGCCCAACTCAGTTTACCTTGGATCAGATTCCCACCCCTGATCCAACCATCTTCAGGACTGTGCTTTACAAAATTGTTCCCAGGGGCTCATTAGTACATAGATCATGGGGAAGAGAAAGCAACCCCATGTATGGAGGAGCAGGAATTGGGAAGGCAACACATTAGGGTATTCAGGCATATTGGTTTCTTCAGAAACTCTCAACTACAGAGTTTAATTAAGCAAATGGGTGCTTACTTGCTAACATCAGCAGTGACCACCCTAAGCAAATGAATCATGGGAGATGCCTTTAGCATACCAAGAAAGTCTTTATGAGACTTCCCTCAAAGTACTCACTGTAAGAATGTTGTTGAGAACCTTGTCCAATGTCTCATGAAGATGTACAAGAAACATATCTCCAATATCTCAGTATTAGGAACAAACGGGTTTTGTTTTATGAATCCTGGGGTATGCATAATAAATCATGTGGAGGAAACACAGCTCAAGGGAAGCTTTCTTTTTGAAGGCTGGAACAATTTGATGTTGAATGCCTCTGCTCACCTCAGGAAAATTTGTGAGAGAAAAAGAGGGCAACACAAAGACGCATCTGTGGATACATTTGCCCAAAAAGTTATCTGGTGGACTTAAGTATCCCAGGGTATCTCCCTGAAATAGGCCTTTTTGAATCCTTTGACTCTGGTTAAAGTGTGTTCTCTCTCCATTTTCTCTAGGAGAGGTAAATAAAGAAATACAAAGCTATGAACTGTATACAGGACAATGTGTTATATTAAACATAATTTTACACTGGTTTTGTCTAGTTACTGAGCTTCTTAATCTCTTTTTATTCATATTAGAATATTCTATTCTTATTTTATATAAGTATATACCATATTATACTTGATTAAATATTGTATCTATGATTCTATAAATAAAGTATTTGAGAATTAAGTTCTTTGTCAGAAGCATGACTCCAAGTTTTTTTTAAGTAATATATTAATGAATATATTTTAAAATTACATTCACTTCATCATAAAATACTTTAGCTAGAAACAAAAGCAACAGTAACAGCAAGAGACTCAGTCAACTGTTACTTCATATTATCAGTTTTAGAACAATAAAGATTATATTTTTAGAGCCTGGAAGAAGCATGTGATCCATATTTCAGAGTTGACATCCTCCTTTTCCTTAAAGATCCTTATGCCCTTAGAAATTAAAATTTGAAAGAATTTAAAATCAAATTTGTATAACAACACTAAGTTGAATGTAGACTTTTATCATATAAATAATTTATTATACTTTATAGTTTTTGAATTATCAAATACCTGTCATAGAAAATTTGACAATACAAAAAACTATAAAGTGAGAGAAAAGTCACCCCAATTCTACCACTCTTAACATTTTGACACAGAAAAAAGTCACTTCTGATCCCACTATTAACATTTTAAAATAATGTCCTTCAGTCTTGCTCTACTGCATTTTTTTCTTATCTCTTTTGTTTTTGATATTAAATAATAATAATTTCTCCGAGGTTTTTTAAACTGTCCTGGAAAGTTCTTGTTAATGCCTAGATAATACTCCTTAAATGGCCTGTGCAAGGTTGAACATGAATCAAATAGTAAGAATTTTTTTAACATTTTAAATTTTAATAGTAATGAAATATCAAACATTTGTTAAAATTACTGACTTGGATCTAAAACTATCAAATATGAAGAATTCTGTAAAATTATCAACAAATAAGCAGCAAAATATGTAGGATGATCCCATTTATGACTAAAGAATATATTTGTGTACAGTATATTTATGCATGTGTAAATACACAAAGGAAAGAAAGTCTACACCCCAGAAAGGTAAGAATATTTATCTCATGGGTACAACAGAAGCTTTTACAGTGAAAATATATTATTATACTAAATTGAGAATTTAAAAGTTTTTAAAAAAGAAAAAGAAATACAGCGAAAACTTTAGAAAATATAGAAGGTCATAGAAATAAAAATAATACATTCTAATTACAAAGTATCACTATTAATATTTTAACATAACATCTAAGTATAAGGCTTTGCATAAATATTGCACCTATATTTCTTATAAAATTGTATCACACATATATCTGCATATAACTCTCTATTAATCATGTCTATATTTGTATATTTCCATGTTAATCAATTTCATCACTGAATTATAATCTATTTAAATTTCCCTTTTTGGTGGTCACTTTTTTTGCCTTATAAACAATGATGCTGTACCACATACTTACACCAAGAACTTTATATACATAATTTGTACAATGATTTTCTTCTATGAAAGTGACCTGTCTGCCAGAACATCTCTTAAAGTGATTTACTAATACTTAGCCCAGATCAGGACAGTATCTTCTTACCTGTTTTTCTCTTGGGCTTCAGCTAAAGTTGATTTAATTTTTCTATAAAAGATGCTTAGTTCTCATTCATCTCCCTACACATGTATCCCAAACAAAAAGTTTTATTCAAAGTGACTTGAATAGATATTAATTTCCAAGGACTTCATTTTTAATATATTAAGTTTCACACTATTTGAGTTTTCCTTTCTAGTTATTATACTATTAAAATTACAGGGTAATATTTTACTTCAGAACTCAATTTATTGTTAACTGTAGGTATTTGGTGGTGTGGTATTTTTTGTGTGTTCATGATAAATATAAATATGTAGTTAAAGGTAGTTCATCTGAATAAGCTACGAGAAATACAGATGGAGATTTGGAAGGATAAGTATGTATCCATTACCACACATGATGAGCTTTGGATATTTGAGCAGATACAACATTGATTAGATAAACCCTAGGGTCCTTTCTCACTCTAACAGTCTACTACTCTATGATCAATATGCTTGTCTTACAATGTTTTTAAAACACACATCTTGGGATATGCTTGTCTAGTTATGTTAGAGATGGTCAGAGCTTGATATATTTATCTGTATGCAGGCATTAATGCTTCATTTATCAGGAATGACAGGAAATAAAAGTTTGTCAACGAAATCATTAAGCACATTTCCAGACCACTACTCTTAACCCCTTTAGACACAAATATTTCTTTGAGGTTTATAACAAATATTTTGTTGACAATTTTCCATTATATATTACCATATTGTGAACAACAATTATTAAACTGTGGAAAAGTATGGCACCTTCAGAAGCTCTTGGGGTGTATAGAGATATTTGCCTCTATATTATATGACCCAAAATTAATATGATAAATTCTATTAGCTAAATTAGTTATATCATAAATATATTTAGAAGAGCTTATCTGATTTTCCTAAATTTGTTTTGTCTAGTTACTCTGTTGATCTCTGTTGCTTTTCCCTACTTTCACTGTTTTGATGGTAAATGTGCTTCCTCAGTTTATAGTAAATAACTTGGATGATGACATTAAGGTGTTATAAAATACCCGAGCTTAATGTTATTCATTTGATGCTTAGGTATTTATTTTATTTATTTCTTGATTTATTCTATATTCTAAATTTTGATGTTACTGGCCAAAAGGAGTGGGATTTTTAGAGTGTTCTTTAATTTCTACTGAAAAATACATATTGCAATCCTCCAATATTCACTGTTATGAATCATCTTATAATGGTATTCTGAAAGCAAATCTGTGTTGTACACACAGTTATAAGGAATTTCACTGCATTCTATGAATGGACGTTGGTGAGGAAGGGGAGAATTGCTAGTTTCCATGTCATCTTACCAACATAAAAACATACTCCGACAAGCTTTCCCTCTCTCTCCTATTACATCAATTTTTTTCTATTTTAACCCAACTACTAACCCAATTTCCCTCATTTATTTGTCTCTCCATGGAGCAAAACGCATAAAAAATCATCTATACTCAATGTCTCCAATTCCTTTTTGTTCCGTTCTTCCATTCTTCAAACTGGCTTTTGCCTTCTACCTCTCCACTAAAACTGCTCCTTGTAAAGTTATGCAATGATATCCATATTGCCAACTCCAATAGTTGATTTCCAGTCCTCATGTTACCCAGCAGAGCAACAGCATTTGACGAATCTCTTCCTCTTTCTTTATATACTTCATTAACTTGGGTTCAAAGACATCCCCCATGCTGATCCTCTCCAGTCTCCATTGCTTGTTCTATTTCATCCACACAAACTTCTTAGTTTTTGAATGCTGTAGGACCCAGATTTTGGTCTTCTCTTCTTGTTTTGCACTCACTCCATTAAAGATACCATTTATTCTGCTGGTCTTAAACACTATTTCTCTGAGGACAACTCTAGTCCAGGTACATCTCCAAATTCTAGCATCATATATCCAGCTGTCTACTCAACATATCCTCTTAAAAGTCCAACTGACATCTCAAACCTAACATATCCAAAGCTGAACTTCTACCTGTGTACCTATAACCTGTTTCCCCAGCCCTCCTATCGCAGCCACCAAGATGTACAAGCCAGAAGCATGTGAGTCATCCTTGGCTCCTCCTTACCCCCATGCCCCAAAACCAATCTGTCAGGGAAATTGTTATCTTTGTTGTTGTTCTACCTTTAAAATATAGCCAAAGACAAGCCCAAGCTGTAGGAAGACATATTGAACAAAGACTAAAACTAATTTTGAAAAGAAGGATAAAAGTCTTAAAGCCTTAGGAACACGGGGCAATTTTAAAAAGAGAAAACCCAAATTATCAACATCAGGAGTGAATTAGTCCAGATCCTACAGACATTAAAATAAGAAAGATATTATGCATGACTATATGTCAAAATAGTGTACAATTACATAAAATGGAAAATTCCTTGAAAAACACATATTACCAAAGTGAACAAGAAGAAACTGAAAATCTATTTCAAGAGTGAATGTTCATCAAAAGTAGAAAAAAAAAAAAAAAAAAAAATTAAAAATCTATCAAAAACATTCCCACAAAGAAGTCATCGATATAGTTGACTTTACCAGTGAATCCTTCCAAACGGTTCAGTTAGAAAAACACCAAATTTTTACATACTCTTACAATTCTTTTTTTTTTTTTTTTGAGGCTAACATAACTTTGAAGACCAAATCTTGCAAAGACATTACAAAAAAAGAAATAAGTTAATCTCTCTCATAAACATAATTTCAAAAATCCGAAACAAAATTTTAACAAAGGATTTCTTTCAATTTTGTATAAATGCTCTTGCCAATGCTATTAGTCAAGAAAAATAAAATTTTAAGAATTGGAAAGGAAGAGACAAACATACCATTATTCACAGACAACATGACTGTGTCTAAAAATCAACCTAGTAGAAATAATTAATAAATTTTCAAAGATGCTTGATAAAAGGTCAATATGAAAAGTGTTTCTAAACACCAACAAAAACATAAGGTAATATTTTATAAAGATTCTTTTTATAATAGTCTGAAAAACATCATATACGTAGGAACAAATTTAATCTAAAAAGTAAGGTTTATACAATAAAAACCACAAAATTTTAAGAGAAATTAACAATGATCTAAATAAATGCATGCCTATATCATGTTCATAGATTAAATCATTCAACATTGTAAAGATACCAGTTTTTCCCAAATCAGTGTTCAGGTTCAAGGTAATTTCAATTAAAATGCAAGCAATTGTTCTGTGGAAATTTACAGACTAATTATAAAATTTACATAGAAATGCAAAGGACAAAGAATAGCCTGGAAGATCTATAGGAAGAAGAAAAAAGCTGGATGACTTAAACTATGAGAAAAATATCCATTGTAATTACAAAAAAAAAAAACGGAAGTCAGGGAAGTATTTGTGTTAGTATAAACTAATGGACTAATGCACCAGAATAGATCCTGGAAACAGACCTAAACATATTATGATCTGATTGATGACCAAGATGACAAAACAATACTGTTAAGAAAGACTCATATTCTTAATAAATGTTATTGCATATAGGAGAAAAGGGAGAGATTTGGTAGATCCCATGCCATGTTACCAACACAAGAACATACTACAGTAAGTTTCCCCTCTCTCAATTAGATATTCATCAGTGAAAAAATGAATCCTGACCCTTATGTCAGCCCATAAGCAAAAATTTAATTCCAGATGGATCATTAACCAAATATGACAGTTAAAACAATACAAATATTAGAAGAAAACATATAACAATATTTTATGACCTTGAGGTAGGTAAAGATTTCTTAAACAGGACATAAAAACCACAAACTATATTTTGTTTTCTTAAAAATTAAGAACTATTAAAATCACACCCTTGAATAAAAAAGCAATACACAGAGTGGGAGACATTTGAAATAAAAATATGATGAAGGACTCTGCATAGCTTTCTATTGCTACCATAAGAAATTTCTAAAAATAACAATTTAACAACACAAATTTATTATCTTTCAGTTCTGTAGGTGAGGACAGGAAGCTAACACAGATCTCACTGGGTGGAAATCAAGTTATCAGCAAGGCTGTGTTCTTTTCTGGGGCATCCAAGGGAGGGTACAGTTTCTTGCTCATTTGGGTGGTTGGAAAAATTCACTTGCTTACAGTTATAGGGTCAATGTCCCTATTTCTGTGCTGGTTGTCAGCTGGCAGACATTCCCAGTCTCTCAACGTTGCCACATTCCTTGGCTCATTGGGCCCCTTCTTCCATCTACAAAGCCAGCAATGGTGAGCCAAGTCCTTCTCCTGTCACATCTCTCTGGTCCTCTCTTCCGCATTCTTCTACTTTGAAGAATTATTTATTATCTTGGGCCTATCTGGATAACCCAGAATAATCTCTCCATCTCGAGGTCCTTAACCTTAATCACATTTTGTCATGTGAGGTAACATATTCCACAGGTACCAGGGATTTCAATGTGAACATTTTTGGCTTTTATGGGTTTGGTTTTTTTTTTAGTTTTGTTTTGGTTTGTTTTTTTTTTTTTTTTAATTTCAATAGATGTAGGGGATACAAGTGTTTTTTTTATAAGAATAAATTGTATAATGCTGAAGTCGGGGATTTTAGTGTGCCTGTCATGAGAATAGCGTACATTGTTCCCAATAGGTAGATTTTTATCTCTAACCCTCATCTCACCCTCCCTTCTTAGTTTTAAATGTTGATTATGCCACTTTATGACCGTATATACTCCTTGTTTAGCTCACACTTATAAGTGAGAACATGTGGTATTTGTTTTTCCATTTGTTTTTCACCTAGAATAATAGTCTCCAGTTCCATCCAGATTGCTGCGAAAGACATCATTTCATTCCTCTTTATGGCTGAGTGGTAATCCATGGTGTATATATGTATATACACGCATATACTTATATACACCACATTTTCTATATTCATGTATCAGTTGATGGGCACTTAAGTTGATTCCGTGTCTTTGAATTGTGAATTGTGCTGCAATAAACATTCAGGTGCAAGAGAATTTTTGTAAAGTGACTTTTTTCCCTTTGGGTAGATACCCAGTAGTGGGATTGCTGGATTGAATGGTAGGTCTACATTTAGTTCTTGAGGAATCTCCATGTTGTTTTCAAGGGAGGTTTTAATAGTTTACATTCCCATCAACAGTGTATAAGCATACCCTTGTCACATTTGTCCCAACATTTATTGTTTTTTGATTTTTTAATAATGGCCATTCTGATGGGTAAGGTGATACCTCATTGTGATTTTAATTTGCATTTCCTTGATAGTGCTGTTGAGCATTTTTTCACGTTTGTTGACCATGTGTCTATCTTCTTTTGAGAAGCATATGTTGATGTCTTTTACCCACTTTTTCATGGGCTTATTTATTTTTTAACTGTGAATTTGAGGTCTTTGCAGTTTCTGGATGTTAGTCTTTTGTCAAATGTAGTTTGCGAATATTTTCTCTCATTCCGTAGGTTGTGCATTTACCCTATTAATTATTTCCTTTGCTGCGTAGAAACTTTTTAGATTAATTAAGTGACATTTATTTATTTTTGTGGTTGCCGTATTTCCTTTTGGGATCTTAGTTATAACTTCTTTGCCTAGGCCAATGCCCCAAAGTGTTTTCCTAAGATTTCTTCTAGAATTTTTATGGTTTCAGGTCTTACATTTAAGTATTTAATGCATCTTTAGTTAACTTATGTATATGGTGAGAGACAGGGATCCAGTTTCATTATTGTGCATGTGGTCATCCAATTTTCCCAGCACTATTTATTAAATAGGGAGTTCTTTCCTGAGTCTATGTTTTTGTCTGTTTTGTCAAAGATCAGGTGGTATTTGTATTTTTTCTGGATTCTCTATTCTGTTCCATTGGTCTATGTGTCTACCTTTATACCAGGACCATGCTGTCTTGGTTACCATAGCCTCGTAGTATAATTTAAAGTCAGGTAATGTGATACCTTCAAATTTGTTCTTTTTGCTTAGGATTGCTTTGGCTATTTGGGCTCTTTTTGTTTCCATACCAAGTTCAGAATTGTTTTTTTTAGGACTGTGAAAAATGACATTGGTATTTTGATGGAAATTGTGTTGAATCTGTCAAGTACTTTGGTCAGTATGGACATTTTAACAATGTTGATTTTTCCAATCCATGAGCATGGGATGATTTTCCGTTTGTTTGTGTTATCTATGAATTCTTTCATCAGCGTTTTGTAGTTCTCTTTGCAGAGATCTTTCACCTCCTCAGTTAAGTATATTCCTACATATTTCACATCTTTTATAAATGATATTTAGTTCTTGATTTGACTCTCAACTTGGCTGTTTTACTGTGTACGAATGCTCCAGGTTTGGGTACACTAATTTTATAACCTGAGACTTCACTGGATTTATTTATCAATACTTGGAGTCTTTTGGTGTAGACTTGGGATTTTCTCTATACAAGATCATATCATCAGGGAAAAACAATTGTTTGACCTCCACTTTCCCGATTTGGATGCCCTTTCTTTCTTTCTCTTGCCTGATTGCTCTGGCTAGGACTTCCAGCACTATGTTGAATAGAAGTGGTGACAGTGGGCATTCTGTCTTGTTTCAGTTCTTAGCGGGAATGCTTTCAACTTTTTCCCCATTCTGTATAATGTTGTTGTGGGTTTGTCATCTATGGCTTTTATAATTTTAAGACATATCCCTTTTATGCCTAGTTTGTTGAGGATTTTTATCATGAAAGGGTGCTGGATTTTGTCAAATGCTTTTTCTGCATCTATTGAGATGATCATATGATCTTTGTTTTTGCTTCTGTTTATGTGATGAATCACATTTATTGATTTATGTATGTTGAACCATCCTTGCATCCCTGGGATGAAGCCCACTGAGTCATGGTAGATTGCACATCAATGCAATTCTGAGTATTTCCTGTAGGGTAGGTCTGATGTGACAAATTCCCTCAGTGTTTGCTTGTTTGGAAAAGTCTTTATTTCTCCATAAATTATGAAACTTAGTTTTGCAGGACACAAAATATTAGACTGGCAGTTGTTCTGTTTAAGAACACTGAAGATAGAGCCTTAATCTCTTCTAGCTTGTAAGGTCTCCACTGAGAAGTCTGATGTTAGACTATGGGTTTACCTTTGTAAGTTAGTTGTTGCTTTCATCCTCCTACTTGTAGTATTTTCTCCTACATTTTCACTTGGGCCAGGCTGATGACTATGTGTCTTGGAGATGTCCTATTTGCTATGAATAGCATCTTACCGTTGCTCAATAACTATCTTGTACCTGGATTTCTGAATCTCTGGCAATACTAAGGAAGTTTTCCTCAATAAATCCCTTGGATAGATTTTCAATATTTCTTGCTCTTTATTCTTCTCCCTCATGGATACCTATAATTTGCATATCAATTCACTTTGCATAGTCCCATATTTCTCTTAAGTTGTTGCTCAGTCTTCTTTATTCTCTTTTTTGCATCTTTGAATGACTATGTCAGCTCAAGAGACTTGTCTTCTAGCTCTGAAATTCTTTCTTCTCCTTGGTTTAGTCTGTTGCTGAAGATTTGTGTTGTGTATTGAAATTCCCTAAATGAGTCTTTTATTTCTTTACATTCTATTATATGCTTTCTTATGTTGTCTACCTCTGTAGTGACTTTTTCATTTATTTCACTGATTTCCTGAAATTTTTTTTGTCTTTTATGTTGTTGTTATTTTCAACTTTCTCTTCAATTCAATTCATTTTATTTGCCATCCATATTCTGAATTCCATTTGTATCATTTCAACAATTTCTTCTTGGTTGGAATCTACAACTATAGCTCCATTGTGATCCCTTGGGATGTCAAACTGATTTTTTTGTTGTTGTTGTTGTTGTTGTTTTTCATGTTGCCAGGGTTCTTTTGCTAGTTTCTTCTTGTATGAATCCTCTTCTCTTGGTTCAGAGCTAAAAGGTTTGCAGGGCACCTGTTCTCCTTTGCTGAGAACTCTCCTACATAGTGAGAAGAAGGAAACGTCCCTAGATGGTGCTTTTGTGTCCTACTCTGGAATGTTGACCTGACAGGGGAAGGGAGGGTGCACTGAGAGCCAGTAGTGTAGCTGTTCTATTTTGTCCCAATCCCCTTTGTCACAGTTTAAGCTGGTGCTGGATGATCTTCATGTGGGGTGGTGCGTTGTTCCCCACATTGTTGTTAGAAGTTCAAGTTGGGGGCTGGATGAGACTCTCTCCACAGGAAGTAGGCATTGTGTGAGAATGCTTCACCCAGGTTCTCCTCACAGAGGTGACCATGCAGCTGGGTGAGCCTTTCTAGGCTGTGGCCTTGGGTGTCTGGGCTGTGGACATTTGTTCAAACCAGGTCTAGTTGTAATGATGGCTTGATGCTGGGAGAGAGTCCCTGGCAGCATGTTGGACCTTGGGGCTGCTCCACAGGCCCAGTGGCAGTGGTCAGGCTATTTCTTTAACTGGGACATTAAGACCATTTACATTCAATGTTAGTAGTGAAATGTGAGATACTGTTTTGATCATCATGTTGATTGCTACCTACTTGCTTTATCTTCTCCCTTGGATTATGGTTTTATAAGAGCTATGATCTTTAACTTTTGGGTGTTTTTACATTGGTGGGTATCAATTTTTCTCATCCATGTATAAAGTAGTTTTAAGCATTTCCTGTAGGGCAGGTCTAGTGGTCCCAAATTCCCTTCACGTGTGCTTGTCTGGGAAAGACTTTATTTTTCCTTCATTTATGAAAGTTTTGCAGGACACAAAATTCTTGGCTGGTGGTTATTCTGTTTAAGAAGAGTAAAAATTATAACCCAATCCCTTTTGGCTTTTAAGGTTTCTGCTAAGAAGCCTGCAGTTAATCTTATGGATTTCCTTACTTGATGCTCTGTTCTCACAGCTTGTAGGATTTTCTCCTCCACTTTGACTTTGACCAGACTGATGACTATGTGCTTTGTTGATGTCCTAGTCAACTTGAATCTTCCAGGTGTTTGCTGACCTTCTTGTATCTGGATGTCTATATCTTTAGCAATACTAGGGAAGTTTTCCTACAATATTCCTTCAAGTAGGTTTTCCATGCCTTTTGCTTTTTCTTCTTCTCCCTCAGGGATACCTATGATTCTTATATTTGTTCACTTACCTAATTCCATATTTCTCAGAGAGATTGTTCTTTCTTCTTGATTCTTTGCTTTTCATTTTTGACTAACTGGATTAATTTGAAAGCCTTGTCTTCAAGCTCTGAAATTCTTTCTTCTGCTTGGTCTAGTCTGTTGTAAAAGCTTTCCACTATATTTTGCAATTCTCTAAATAACCCTTTAATTTCCAGAATCTTTTTTATGATTTTTCTTACATTATCTATCTCATTAGTGTATTTTTCATGCCCTAGTGGTTGTCATGTGTAGGTAGAGCATGGTGTATGAGTGGTGGTTGTGTGGTGGGTACAAGGTGGACAATCTGTATGTGGCAGCTGTGGTGTCATAGACATTCATCCCACCCAGGTCCACTGGTTACAGTGCTACCCAAACGGTGGAGGTGGCACCCACAGGCCATCGGCACATACTCTACTCAGGTGCCACAATAGCTGCAGCTGGGCAGAGCCACCTAGATGACAGCTGGGTCCACATGTGTCTGCTCTGTCCAGGTCCCCCTGTGGTCCCCCCATGGCACCTGACCACAGGGTGTGCAAGAGTGCCTAGCCTCCCCACTCCCTCTCTGGCCTGGCAGGGGTGATGGGGAGGGTGGAGGGTGCAGCAGTATATCTGACCACTGGGTAAATGCAGCTCTTTGGGGCTGGGACTTCAAAAAAGGCACCAGCTGCAGCACTCATGGTTTGAGAACCAGCAGGACCCCACCGTGCCTTCTCTCCAGAGGAATGCAGCTGTATAGTCAGCCCCCTGTATCAGACCAGAAGCCTGCTGCAGTGGAGGGACCCTCCCACAGTTCCATTTGCAATGTCCACAGGGGAAGTGTGGAGCTCTGGGGTTCTCTTCTCTGACACTTCCCCACATGCAGGGATCTTCCCTGAGTACCTCTGATTTTGCTGAGTGGGTTGCCCACTTAGTTCTCCCTCACTTTGGGTATCTCCTATTGTCTCTCTGTTGATTGTCAATGCTCTCTCCTAGATGATCAGTCTGAATAGAGTATCTACTCAGCATGAGACTGGCCTATATGACCATCCACTAATAAAAGTCCTGGGGCCTAAGTCTATAATGAGCTTCCCTGATGGCCAATATTTCACATGTATTGTCATAATCTGAACCTAGAAGAATTAGCATATCCTATGTGACTCCGTGGGGAGAGGATCTTATGATGCTTGCATCCAGTGTCCTCTGGACTTTGTCCCATATGTCTTTTCTCCTTGCAGATTTTACTTTGTTTCCTTTTGTTGTAATAAATCTTAGCCACTGAGTACAACTATAGGATGAGTCTGGTAAATCCTCCTAGCAAATCACCAAACTTGGGGTGGTCTTGGGGACCCCTAAAACACCCATCATACATAAATGAGATAGCAAAAATTCATAACATATTTTTCTCATTTAACATAGTGACTCAGAAAACAAATTCCCAGGTTGGAATGGAATTCAGATATTAGGATACACGGACTTATTTATTAGAGAGATGCTGCAGCCACTAGGACAGAACTTGGGCATTGAGAATGTAAAGAATGTAAACACAGTGTGTATGACTAAATACTTCTAAATTTTTTTTTAAATGATCTACATGGGAAGAAATAGATAGTGACTGAGCTGCTTCTGATTATCTGCACTAGTACCCACAGGTACTAGGAATATGCTACGCATAGTGAGATGGATCAAGAAGGATCTGAGACAGAGTGGAAGTGACCATGCAGAAGTTGACACCCAGTGCTGCCAGGACACTTGAATTTTAAGGAGGAGCCAGAAAAGTATATTCTTAAGTAAAGTCTTCCAATGTTTACATCTTGGCAACAAACTAAAATAATTTTAATGTAACCACAGAAAAAATATCCTATGTGGCCCACCAGTTCAGAATCTCTCATTTCAAACATATGAAAATTCATGAATCTATGTATTTAATTCATACCATAAGGTTTGAGCAAAAGAAGAAAAATATAAACCTAATTTCAATAGGAAAGTATTGCTAAGATCTGGGATCATTAGGCAAAATAATCTTAGCAGTGATCTACTTTCAGGTTATAGAATTTAAAAAGGGTTCGTGAGCAACTGCAAGTACCATTAAAGCTGACAACATCATTAAAGTAGTTTGAATAAGTTAACAGAACCATTGAATCTGTAGCTCACTTTGGGTAGTATAGACATTTTAACAATGTTGATTCTGCTGACCCACGAGAATGGTATGGTCACCTGTTTACGTCCTCTGTTATTTCCTTCCTCAATGTTTCATAGTTCTCCCTGTAGAGGTCTTTTACCTCTTTAGTTAAATATACTCCTGGATACTTTATTTTCTTTGTTGCTATTGTGAAGGGAATTGAATCTTTGATTTGGTTCTCAGTATGACCGCTATTGGCATATATGAAAGCCTCTGATATGTGTGTATTGATTTTATATCCTGAGACTTTTCTGAATTCATTTATCAATTCCAGGAGCCTCTTGGTTGAACCCATGGGGTTTTCTAGATATAATATCATGTCATCAGCAAATAGTGAGAGTTTGATCTCTTCTGTTCCCATTCATATGCCTTTAATTCCACTCTCTTGCCTGACTGCTGTGGCCAGGACTTCCAGCACATCTCTAATCATCAAGGAAATGTAAATCAAAACCACAATGAGATATCACTTATCTCCAGTGAGACTGGCCTTTATGAAAAAGTCCCAAAACAATAAATGTTGCCATGGATGTGGAGAGGTAGGAACACTCATACACTGCTGGTGGGACTGCAAACTAGTGCAACCTCTATGGAAAACAATATGGAGATACCTTAAAGAGATACAAGTAGAAGTACCATTCTATCCAGCAATCCCATCACTGGGCATCTACCCAAAAGAGCAAATGATACTCTATAAGAAAGACACCTGCACCCAAATGTTTATAGCAGCACAATTCACAATTGCAAAGATGTGGAAACAACCCAAGTGTCCATCAATACATGAGTGGA
>RJWJ010007422.1:0-57642 GCA_004363605.1 Indri indri
ATTTGTTCTCTAAGTACACAAGTGTGTTTCTCTGCCTTTTGCCTTAAGAAAATAAAAGGAAATTTGGTCTTGCAGTTCTGGAAGACGTTAGTCAAGAGATAGCTAAGTGGTGAATCTTACTTGATTTACCCCATTACTAATGTGCTACTGATGCTGTTAAAGAAAGATGTGGCCGACTTCAAGCAAACATGTCAAATTTGGCATCTGAGTGACACTGAGCCAGACCATCAGACCATCCTGGGCATAATTGGAAACAGTGCCTGCACTTTCAATAAGTGAAGGAGTTCAATGACCAGTTGCAAAGAAGAGTTTATATTTTGGCCTTGAGAGCCAACCAGAGACCTGAACTCAGAACATCATCAGATTCAGCATACTTCTTTCCTTTATGTCTATCTGGTCCTTTGAAGCACTACATAGAGGCACACATCAAACTTGTGCTAGAGTGATGGGGTTCTCCCTTCCCAGGCAGGCAAATAAATTCAGCTTTGTTTCAGATGACTGTGTGGCAATCTTTGTTGATTTCCTTCTATTGATCCCCACCTAATTGATACTTTGATGCAGGGTCCCTCTTTAGGATATTAGATGGCTATGTTTTGTGAATAAACTTTTCATTTATTTAGTATTATGAGAACCTGGATGCTAACCCAGGACAAATTCAAAATTAGTTTTCTGTGGCCTCATCTTTAGGACTTAACTGCAAAGCATTGGCAGTGAGGTTATTGTGTGAATGCAGGTGGCCCCAAAATGCTCCAACGGGATGCAGAGAAGGTGGTCCTGGCTGAGCATCCAGGAAAATCCAGGTAGGCTCAGTATAACAGCACATGTCAGGCAGGTTTGGGCATTTGTCATAGGGTGGGATTTTGGGAACAGGATTACATTCCTTAAGGATACTTGCAAGTGAAGGGAGGACCCTAGTCTTAGAGCAGTGCTGCCCAATAGAAGTATTAGGGCTGTCCGGAGAGTATCCAGCCATTATTAATATAATGAGGGTTTGCACAACATGGGTGTAACCCGGCAGCCAAGGTGTGTGGACTGTAATGCGCATGCATGAACACTGACGACCTCACTGTACTAGTCGGGGGTGCTAGATGCTGTTGAGGGAGCACGTGTGTGGTCGTCACATTCAATATGGCTGAGTGAGTAGAGCAACGAATCTGCATTAAATTTTGCGTTAAGCTTGCACATTCCTCCATGGAAACTATTCTGATAATTTAGAAGGCTTTCGGGGACAATGCAATGAGTGCAGCGCAAATAAAAGTGTGGCACAAATGCTTCAAAGATGGTCGAGAATCTGTTGAAAGTGAACCACGTTCTGGAAGGCCTGCAATGAGCAGAACACCTGAGAATGTTGAATGTGTATGGGTTAGGTGAAGAGATGGTGGGAGAACTCTGTGAGGTCCTAAGGTGCCTACTTTGAAGGGGACTAAGGTGTCATTGTCCTATGTACAATGTTTCTTGTATTTCCTTAAGTAAATGTCTCTATTTTTCATATTACGTGGCTGGATACTTTCCAGACAGAACTTGTATAACTTGAGCCCTACATATAATTTTAAGTTTTCTAATAGCCACATTTTAAAAAGTAAAAAAAAACAGGGGAAATTACTTTTTTTTTTTTTTTTTTTGAGACAGAGTCTCACTGTCTTGCCTGGGCTAGAGTGCCGTGGCGTCAGCCTAGCTCACAGCAACCTCAAACTCCTGGGCTCAAGTGATCCTTCTGCCTCAGCCTCCTGAGTAGCTGGGACTACAGGCATGCGCCACCATGCCCGGCTAATTTTTTGTATTTTTAGTTGTTTGGCCAATTACTTTCTATTTTTAGTAGAGACAGAGTCTCGCTCTTGCTCAGGCTGGTCTCGAACTCCTGAGCTCAAGCAATCCTCCCGTCTTGGCCTTCCAGAGTGCTAGGATTACAGGCGTGAGCCACCACGCCCGGCCAGAAATTACTTTTAATAATAAATTTTATTCAACTCAATATACCCAAAATATTATAATGCCTATGTTATTAATATTTTTAAATTCTTTTTTAAAAATTTCTGCATATTATGGGGGTATAAATGTTTAGGTTACATTGCCCTTGCCAACCCCCAGACCTTCAAGCATGTCCATCCCCCAGATGGTGCGCATCGCACTCATTATGTATGTATATACCCATCCCCTCCTCCTCCTCCCATCTGCCCAACGCCCGATAAATGTTATTCCTATATGTGCACTTATGTGTTGATCAGTTAATACCAATTTGATGGTGAGTACATGTGGTGATTGTTTTTCCATTCTTGGGATACTTCACTTAGTAGAATGGGTTCCAGCTCTATCTAGGAAAATACAAGAGGTGCTGTATCACCATTGTTTTTTGTGGCTGAGTAGTACTCCATAGTATACATATACCACATTTTATTAATCCACTCATGTATTGATGGGCACTAATATTTTTTAATTCTTAATGAGACATTTAAATTTTTTTTCACTAAGTCTTCAAACTCCAGATACGTCTCATTTCAGATGTTAAATTTTAATCAGAAATATTTGACCTGTATTTAGTTTTTTTAATAAAATTTATGGTTGAAGATGTAGATTCGCCTTCCAAACAGGCTTAAGAGTTTTCCCATAATTGAATCAAGTACCAGTTTTTAAATTTAAATTAATTAAAAGTAAAATTTAAAAATTATTTCCTTAGTCTCAGTAGCCACATTTCAAGTGCTCAATAAATGGGCACGTGTGGCTAGTGGCTATCGTTCGGGACAGCGTGGTTCTAGAGGGATGGAGGAGCAAAGCAGATTATGGGGATTGAGCCTCAGACATGAGCTGGGTGCTGGGCACACAGTTGGAGTGAGAGTGATGATGCTGACTCTACACGCTGGGATGGAGCATCCTGAAATCCTCATGGCCTGTTGTCACCTGGGCCATGACCTGCAGGTAGAGGTCAAGTGGCCCTCGCCATGGAGCAAGGAGGTTGGAAGAGAGTAGAAGACAAGGGTCAGTCCTTTGCCAGGCTCTGCATAGCCATATGCAACATGCCCATGGGGACAGACACTACCCATCTCAGCAGTCAACTAAAACCCACCAATCCACCTCTACCCTAGAGAGCTTGGAACGTGAGGGAATGGGAGAGAGGAGAGGTACCACCCGCTCTTTCAGTCTTCCTCTTGCTCCTCCTCCCTGTCCATCTTCTGAGTCTCTAGCTTCTCAGGCAGAGGTGAAACCTGTAGGAGCTGGGTGATGGGTATATGGAGGCTCATTATATTAATCTCTCTACTTTTAGCATATATTTGAAATTCATATATACATCCATTTGAACAGTCAAGTTCCTGATGTTCCTACAGCCCCATTACCCATTAACACACCTTTCCCCATCCCAACCTTCATCTTGTTCCTGAAGTCCCACCAGGCCCCAGCCCTCAATTTGCCCTTCAGTCTTCCCAGCTTGACTCCCTTAGCTGCAGGCAGCAAAGGGTGTATGAGTTAATTGTTAAATTCAGTTCAACAAGTTCCTCATTAGGGACAAATTACCTGAGTTTGAAATCTGCTAATTTTCCAATCAGAGTGAGTGTTTGCACTTGTGATTTGGAAATAATTACCATATGGTAAAAGCAAAACCTATGTGGGGATTAAAGTAAAGGTGAGGGAGGACAGGAGCTTATTTTGGCATTTTCCCTGGAAACCCACGTTAGCATATGCAGATTAGTTGAGGTGCCTCTGCAGGCTGGGGCGAGAAAGCTCACCTGTGGCACTGTTTTGCAAAGGCTGTTTACTTCATGTGCTAATGCTCTGGAAAGGTGACTATGGCCTTTGAAGGGAGAGAAGTATTGCTTTCACTGGCCAGAATGGCATCTGGGAAAGTGAACAGCTTTTTGAATTTAGCTATTTCATCTAAAAACGCAGAGACACTTTTGCTTAGATCTGTCCTCAGTCTGAAGCTTCCGCATGAGTTACAAATAAAAACATTTCTTTGGGGTGGAAGTGGTGAGCCTAAATGTCCTTTGGGTTAATGTGGTAGGGAAAGCTCATCTGAAAGAATTTGAAGAATTGTAGGATAGTAATTGCTGCACAATACCATCGTGATCCAAAGCATAGAAATCTGGGTCATTTACCTCCAGTAATTTGTCCCAGTCCCAATTACTACATCACTAAAGCTAAAGCTTTGGGAACCTATGGTAAAGAATAGTGATTTCAGGTAATTTACAAACCAATGCAGAAAAACGCCTCCTGAGACATTGCTTTTGAAATTTGGAGTCAGGAAAACCTTTGTCTCCTCTGAGAAGGCAATATCCTTCCTCCTTTCTGAAAACTGCAGTTGTGCAAGTTCTGAAGTTTCCCTTTGCACCTCAGCTGCCAGGAAACTCAAAACCAGATTTGAAGCGCAAATCACTAAATTTACATTTATGGTTAACACTTCAGCATTCCTTGTTCCTTATTTTTAATTTCTATTTTTTACTTGTTCCTTTTGTCTTTTGTCGTTGACTACTTGAAATCTTTTGTCATGGAAAACTGGGAACAAACGCCTCTCTACGTGCGTCAACGCATGTATAGATAAATAGTAGCTTCTATTTATTTATATACACTGCCTCTGATCCTTGTATTAACTTAATAATAATATCTGTTAGGTATTATTATCCTTACTGGAAAATGAGGAAACTGAGCCTCAGATAGGAATTGCCCGAGGCAATAAAGCTATCAAGTGGTGCAGTGGATACTTGAGCTCCCTTTCTGTCTGCTTCCAAAATCCGTGCCTGGTGTCTGGCACGTGTAACTGATGTGCGGATGGGTCTCAACTCAGTGGTGGACTGTACATGTCAAACCGTTTTATTTTTCCCAATCACTGCTTTCAGCCATATGGCACCAAGCCCCTTTTGCCATCCTTTAACGACACCTCGGGCAGATCTCATAACTTGCTAGGCTCCCTTGGTTGGTAAAGCTGACAGTCCCAATTACAATTTCAATATCATATCCTCTGGTCTGTGTGTGAGGGGGTGAGAGGAGACAGAAATCTTCCTGCGGAAATAGTCCTTTTCCAGGTCTGATGCTGTGATCTGCTGTGTGAGTGGTCTCTGGGCAGGGGGCTCCTCTGATTTTCCTGGATTCTAACTTCTCTGGGGCCTTCCACCGAGTGGCCCTGTTTGTGGCCCTCTAAGTAAGCCCCGTGCTCCTCCATAGGGAGCCTTGGGAATTGCTAAGGCCCTTTTCCGCATTCTGAAGGCTGTGAAGTCAAGCGGTCAGGCGGGAGTGCTGTTCCCGCTTGCTTTTCAGGCACGCTGCCCCTCGGGAGCTTTTGAACCTCTCACGTTCAGCTGTCTCTTGAACACAAGGGGGCACCAGACTCCAGGTTCACGCACAGCACGCACCTCCGAGAATATTTGTCAAGCTCGCCCACGAATTCGCTCACCAACAGTTCCCAAGCCTCCAGGGTCGTCCAAGGTGGGCCTGCGGATCTGTGCAGCCCCGCGGGAGTCCAGGCAGGAAACTGGATGCCAACTTTCCCTTCATGCAGACCTCCCCACTCCTCCGGCGACTCTCTCAGGGTCCTCCCTTGCACACCTCTTGGCCTGGGAGAGCAGGGGAGCCCTGGCACTCCTCTCCCTTCTCCTTCCCACTGCACCCCAAGACAAAGCAGCCTCTCCCTCCCTTCTCCAGTCCCCTCGTATTTAGTGGCGGTTGGTGGTTGAAGGGAATGGTCAGAGTCCAAATAGGGCCAGTTCTGCCATCTCAGTCCTCTCTGAGAAAACGTGTCTGCTGGCTGGTTGCAGCCTTTCTTTCGGATGTGGGAGCACCTGATGACTTTTTGTTTCCAGCAACTCTGTTTCACTCGTTCATTTTATTTGTCTTTTGTCATAGACTACTTCAAATCTTTTGTCACGGGAAACTGGAAACAAATGCCTCCCTACATGCGTCAACGCACGCACACGTAAGTAGTAGCTTCTATTATTAATTATACACTGCCTCTGATTTTTAAATAATCTAGTAATTGTCCCAACTCTGGGACAACAAGGAAAAGTCCTAACGTGCGGATACCACCCACGCGCGCACGCGCAGAGCGCTTCCCAGCGCGCTCCCATCCGTCAACCTTGCCTATTTAAGATATCCGCCTTTGCCCTCCCAGTTTCCAATGGGAAAGGGCAGAAGGAAAAGAGCTGAGCTGGTGGGACAGTTTTTCGAAGGACTGTTTGGGGTGAGTTCAAGTTTATTGTGAGATGAGTAGGTCAGTGTGGAGCCGGGGAGGCAGCTTGGGAAGCTTTAGCTCTCCATTCCCATAGTCACTATGGGGGGCACGCTTTGAAGTGGAAAGTTCCTTCCGAATTGTGGAAAGTGTTATGCAAATAGAGCTTCAAAAAACAAATCCCCTAAAGCCCTACCTTCTTCCGAGTAGGATTACTGTTGGGCTCTAAGTGGCTTCTCTACAGAAATGTTAAAGCTTCTGCTGGAAGTAAGCGGAGGAGAGGGAAAGACATGATTTTAACAATTGGTATTTGGAGCTATGCATCTTCTGCATACTCTTTGAGAAACCAGAGTTATTTTGAAATTATTGTTTGGCAATGTTTGGAGGGTGGGAGGCTCGAAGTTAAGATTATAGAGGACTTTATGGTTATTGGTAGTGATAAGTTCTAGGGTAAAACCCTGGGAGTGGCTGCCTGTGGCAGGTGTTGAAAGGACTGTTGGAGGAGAGGAGTTCAAGGAGCCAAGGGGCTGGGCTATTGGAAGGATCATCTATGTGGATACTGAAATCACCCATAATTCTTACTGGTGGCATAATATTGGAGGGGATGACAATGAATCAGTCCCTAGAATCTTCAAGGTATGGCGGGGAGTTGACTTCCCACAATGCAGAGGGAGAGAGGTTTGGTTTTAGAAATCAATTAGATCGAGATAACCCTTAATATTGGTTGTGGGAAACTTCTTCAATGTCATTTTTTGTTTATTGAGAGCATGCTTACATGCAAGTACTTTTGCTAGGTACTTGGGGGAAGAGTAAGGCACATTCTTTGTCCCCAGTGGGATTAAATTCTACTCAGAGAGAGAAGGGAAATATAAAAATGATTATAAATCAAGGAGACTATGGCAAATACCGTTAAAGATAAATCTTACTGGATGGAATTGGGGAGGTGACCTTTCAGGGGATCTTGACTTGGATTTTCACAGGTTGAGATGGGCGTGGGAAGAGGGTGTTCTAAGTAGAGGAACAGCATGAGCAGAGGAATGGTGGCGCATGATCAGTGCAGAAGAGGAGCTATCCAGAGCAGGGGGTATATTCAGAGGGGCAGCGAAGGAGAGGGCTGAAACGACAGGCTGGCTCCATAGCGTGCATCTTCTTGGTAATTTCAATGAGACAGACGCTACCGTTTGAATAAGGAAGCCAAGGATTTATAACACCTTCGTGCCTAAAGGGAGGGAAAAGAAATTCTAAAGCTCCTTTTCCATTTGACAAAGACCTCTAACAGAAATATTGGTTACCTTATGGAAAACACAATTGATAATTTAAGTATTGCTATTACCAGAGCAACACATTATTAAATAAGATGACTAATGACAGCTGCAGACCTTTGGGTGTGACAGGTTCCATTTTCAGGACGTAGCAACAAACTCTGATATCCATTTATCTTAAGAGACACATTTCTTTACAAATAACACTTCCAAGGACAATTTTATAGCAACAGAAAACAGATTAGGATCATGGCCCTTTACTCAAGCCTCCACACTGGCCAGGATAGATGCTTGAGTGAATGTTTCCACTTTTAATTTTATGACATGGAGCTGGCTCTGTGCCATACAATAGTGTCTGTTTCTCTGCAGCTGCAGGGGAAGAGAGAACATTTTCTCTTTATCTTTCTGAGATTTTTTTTCACCAGAAGTTGGGGCTGGCAGTTTCAAGGTTAAGCATTAAGATTCCAAGAAACTTAAATCTTACAATATGGAAAAGAAAAAGGCTACAGACAAGTTTAACAAATTAAATGAGGTAGGTAATATTAGGTTGAACCATATGAAATTGCTGATGTTTGATAATTTTGGCCCCATTAAAATGGCAATTTCATACGGTTCAAGCTAATATCTACAGTTTCAGTCTAGAATGCCAGATGAGAAATATGAAGTTAATTCGGTAAATATTGGGGAGCCACGACTGGGGGAGAAATGCTATGATTGAAGCTGCCTTTTAGCACAGTTTATCTGGCAGGAATGTGAGGGAGGGATTGGAGGGGGAGAGCTTGCGGATCAAACTGTACTTTTATACCCATCGTATTTGAAATAATACCCCTAGATCCATCTATAGTATTCATAGTATAAATCCATTGAGTAGCTAAATTAGCATTAACTTTTTTTTTTTTAGAGATAGGGTCTTGCTCTGTCACTCAGACTGGAATGCAGTGGTGTGATCATAACTCACTGTGACTTCAGAACTCCTGGGCTCAAGCGATCCTCCTGCCTCAGCCTCCCGAGTAGCTGGGACTACAGGTGCATGCCACCATGCCTGGCTAATTTTTAAAATTTTATGTAGAGACAGGGCCTCTCTATTTTGCCCAGGCTGAGCATTAACCTTTTAAAGATTGAGAGTTCAATGATAGGCCACAATGGGTAGACTGTAAAAATGGGCTCTTATACCCCAGTACTCCTAATGCTTGGCAGACTGTCCTACCAACCTAAACACACATGCACGCGCGTGCGCGCGCGCGCACACACACACACACACACACACACACACACACAAACTCATCTGCCTATATCAAGGAGGAAAGGAGGCATTTTCAAATCCACAGCTCTCCCCAATTGCCATCCCATCCACACAGATTCCACACAGCCTGTTGAGACACCCTCCCTCAAATGAATCCTCTTGAGAAACATAGATTTATATCTGCACAGTAATACTGTGAGTGGCATTTACTGTTTTTAATACCTTTTTGAGGATAAGGCAGTCTGACAAAGGAAGTAAAATCCCATGGGCTTGTAAACTACTCACAGGGCTTATTTAACAGGGCTGTGATAGCTGTTTGGCATCTCAGAACAAATCTAAGTTACAGAATAGGCTCAATAGCAGGGAATGCTCTTATCTCACTGTTTCTCAAACTTGACCAAGCGCTGGAATCACTGGGGGCGGGGAGGGGGGGGCTTGGTAAAACCCAGAATGCTGAGCCCCACCCTCTGAGTGTTTGATAGCCGCAGGTCAGGGGTGGGGCCTGAGAATTTACATCTCTAACAAGTTCTCAGGGTTGCCTAAGCTGATGGTCCTGGGGCCACACTTTGAAAACCACTGCTCTACTTTATGCAGAAAAGTCTGAATATGTATGGGTGCTCTGCTCTGAAGGAAGGAAGACAAGCATGAAAGGTTTTTTGTTTTTTTAAAGGATAGAGTACTCAGGTAACTGAAGTCATCCAGGTGAGTCTGCGTGGGTGGGCCCTGAGAATTAGCATTTCCAAGTTCCCAGATGTTGCTGCTGCTGCTGCTGCTGCTGCTGGATCAGAGACCACCCACACTTTGACAACCACAGTCTGGGTGCCAATCACCTGGCAGCGCTCCAGGATGAGTGCTGTATTTCCAAATTTAAACTCTGAGTTATTCTTAGAGGAGCCCATTCAAATATTCAGGTTCTCTGGGCAGAATGCCAATTGTCTCCCAGACTCAATACCTTTTCTTAGTGAGATGGGTAGAAAAGACAGAGAAAGACTCCATTGGAGGGGAGAGGAGGGAAAGGAGAGCAATTGCATCAGCTAATAATCTTTTGCTGGAGACCCATTGGTTCCTAAGTCACCGGATCTCCAAAGCTAAATATATATCCATGTGAGTATTTTAAGCAATAGAGAAAATAGGAAAATATCAAAGGCGATGGTCTAGACACAGTGTTATTAAGATTTGTTTTTAAACCTGCTGGCTATGTTTGTTATATTAGAAACCTTTTGAAAGAGAAAAACCAAAACCATTACTCTTTGACCTGAAAATTTGTGGAAACAGGAAGACCTGGGTTTTATAAGTATCAGCTCCTGAAACATCATTTACGTAATAAAAATACCACGTTTGCGTTTCTTTGGTATTCCTGGGGAAGGAGTGCCAATTTCAAAATCCCTTCCTCTAGTTAAAAATGATGTAATCAAATGTCTACTTAATAAGTAACTGTAAAAGAATACCTTCCTTATTATATCATGGATGAGCTCGGAGGCCTCAAGAAGTTGTCAATACCAAAAGAGGAGATAGTAATGGCAGAGAGTGAGGGGTAGAGTGAAGGAAGGGATAAAGACACCTCTATTTCATCACATCTTGAAATTATAGGGTTGTCAGAAAAATATTAAGTCTTCTTGAGAGCTAGCAATATTCTAGGTGCCATACTTTTTTTGTTTTATTTTTGAAGCAAAGCAAAAGCGTAAGAATAGTCATTAGGAAAGAATCTGGGTCTTATTTTTTCAATCCCATGATTGCTTTAATATGGTATTCAGCCATTGAGATGATTAAGGGATTAAGCAATTAAGGAGGGGAGGTTTGTTTTATAATCTGTAACATGACGCATAGATACCATTCCTCTGTGCTCCTTCCTATTGCCTAGGACCATGTTCGAAGCCCAGAATTATCCTCAAATAAATTAGGCTCTCTAGACTGCCTTCCATTTCTTATTGAAACCTGTTTGTGGAGGATGGATTCAGTTGCAGAGAAATAAGCATGACTCTATGAATAATAGTACAAGTTTGTTTTTTTAATCATCAATTATATTGATTTGCTCAGACATTCTTCCTAAAATTGTCTTCAAAAAACAACATCAGGCCAGGCACGGTGGCTCATGCCTGTAATCCTAGCACTCTGGGAGGCCGAGGTGGGTGGATCATTTGAGCTCAGGAGTTCGAGACCAGCCTGAGCAAGAGCGAGACCCCCGTCTTTACTGAAAGAAATAGAAAGAAATTAGCTGGACAACTAAAAATATATAGAAAAAATTAGCTGGGCATGGTGGCGCATGCCTGCAGTCCTAGCTACTTGGGAGGCTGAGGCAGGAGGATCGCTTGAGCCCAAGAGTTTGAGGTTGCAGCGAGCTAGGCTGACGCCATGGCACTCTAGCCTGGGCAACAGAGTGAGACTCTGTCTCAAAAAACAAAACAAAACAAAAAAAACAGCCATGTGCCCTTTCTGGCCAAGATAAGTAAGATCAAATCTGCTTCCTCTGATCATGGGCAGAGAACCTCTCAATCAAACTTTCCATTGGAGGAGTCAATGTCAATGTTACTGATAATCTGTAACTAGGGTTGCTGGTTTTAGTAAATAAAAATACAGGTTGCGCAATTAAATTTGAATTTCAGGTAAACAACAAATACTTCTTTAGTATAACTCTGTCCTACATGTGGCTATTCAAATTTAAATTAGTTAAAATTAAATACAATTTAAAATGCAGTCTCTTGGTTGCAATAGTTATATTGCCAAATGCTACCTGTGGCTAGTGGCTAGCATATTGGACAGTGCAGATTAATGTGGATTATAGAACATTTCCACTGTCACAGAAAATTCTGTTGGACAGTGCTTCTTAGAGCAAACCAGGAAGATGTTCCTGGAGCCAGATTCCCAGCAGATAGGTTAAGCTAGCAGGCTCTTGCCATGCCAACTCTTCCTCCTTCACATATAAAAATGCAGGGTATCCCCAAAGACCACACGGAAAGGATCCTATGGACCATTGCCTTTCGGGATGGTCCAATCCTATACCTGTTAACAGGGCTGATCAGTGTTATGCAGAACTGGTTGTTAAGTTTACTGACATTCGGATTTCTTCTGAGAGAAACAAATCCTTTGTGTTTGTATAGGGCTTTGCAGATAACAAATCATTTCCAAGTTCACGTGATTTTTTTTTTGTCAATGCTATTTTATTTTTATTTATTTATTTTTATCACCTCATGCACTTATCAGAAGAGAGGCTTTTGAATGCTCCCACCACATAAGATTTTATCCTCACAATAACTCTGGGTGGTAAGAAGGCCCACGAAGAAAATGAGAACCAGAACATGAAGCCAATTCCCAAAAGAATGACCTCATGCTATATTGCAGATTCTCACACTTGAGCGTGCATCAGAATCCTCTGGGAGGCTTGTTAAAACAAAAATTGCTGGACCTCACTCCCAAAGTGTCTGATTCGGTAGGGCTGGGCTGGGCTCAAGAATTGTATTTCTTACAAATACCCAGGTCAAAAATGCTGGTTCAGGGACCATACTTTGAAAACCACTGCTATGGTGACATGGGCCTGTCACAGCCTGATGATATAATGAGTTTGGGCTTTTTGTTTCTCTGACCTGGCAGACTCCTCACTCTGTTAGGGCTGCTTTGATGAGCTACATCTGTTCGCTCATTTGGATCATTATCACTTTTATTCTTTGCGCAGCTTTTATCCATCTGCTGGTTTGATAGTAAATTGACGTGAAAACAACTTAAGCCAAGTCCAAGTTGACATTCTCTTCGTCTTTGTAGCTGACTGGTGTGCCCAGATTGTGGACTGGTCAAGGTCACTAAGTAGATTTTAAATTCTCATTTGTATATACACAAACTGAGCCTCAGAAAAAGAAAAAGAAAATAACATTCCCAAGGTCACAGAGCTAGTGAGAGGTCAAACCAGGATATGAATCCAAGGTTTCCAACTTCAGTTTCAGCACTAAGAATACCTGGGGGGTTTGTGAAAGTGTTCTAAGGTTCATGATTTTTAAAAAATAATAGTGGAATCTGTATTAATTTCAACTGTAAGAGCCTCCAAGTTTTGACTAGGCGTGTGGGGCAGTTAGTGGAGTTCCTGTTCCTGTTAGTGGGGGGCCTGTTCTGGCATCAGCCACTTGGTTGTTACCTTACTTAGCTATTGCTTCACCTGCTATGGTGGTTTTGACCATTTTAAAGCTTTCAGTTATTTTTATTCAATTGTCTAACTTACTTTCACAGTGGATTATTGGGTAAAGAGAGGAGGCATCAAAAATACTTATTTAAAATAGAATAAGCTACTGAACTGTACACTTAAAATGGGTAAGATGGTTAAATAAATAGAATGAGCTGATGAGGGACATAAAAATGATAATTCTGAATTTTGACCTGAGACCTGCAAGGTACATTCATATTATCATTTCTTAGTACATCAAGATATCTCTAGTTCTTCAAAACACAAGGTAAAAGGAGAAATTTTTATCCAATTTGGCTTTTCCTTTATGGAAAATAAAATTATCCGATCCCACAGCGTGTTATTTCTGGAGAAGTATTTGCAAATAGCAGCCAGAAAGTGTTCATGTCTCTTCTTTTAGAGACAAAACAGGAAAATTATAATAATAAAGTAATTGATTTTCTTACAGTGCAAAATTCAAGAATTCCAAATATTAGGTCATGGAGGCAGTCCGGAGGGATTCAACACAGTTAAATTTCAATCTATGTATTAATACACATTTGGTCCCCAAGTACAATATTAATATGTCATTTTGAGTTTGTAGATAAACCATGCTCTTTCTTGTATACTTTGAAAAATTATTTTCTACGACTTTCTTGGGAACTGTTTTTACTTTTTAAACAAATACATAATGGATGTAAACATTTTTCAGGTACATGTGATAATTTGGTACATTCATATAATGTATAGACTAAATCAAAGTAATTGTGATATCCATCACCTTAAATATTTATCTTTTCTTTATGCTAAGAACATTCAAATTATTCTCTACTGGCTATTTTGAAATGTACACTAGATTATTATTAACTATAGTCACACTATTGATCTTTTGAACACTAAGGTCTTATTTCTTCTATCCAGTGTATATTTATACCCATTAATTAACCTCTCTTTCTCCCCCTCCACCCCTTCCCAGACTCTGGTAATCACCAATCTACTCTCTATCTTCATGATATCCACTTTTTTTTTTTTTAGCTCCCACATATGACTCAGAATGTACAATATTTGTCTTTCTGTGCTTGACTATTTCACTTAACATAATGACTTCCAGCTGCATCCATATTGCTGCAAATGACAGGATTTCATTCTTTTCTGTGGCTGAATAATATTCCATTGTGTGTATATACTACATTTTCTTTATCCATTCATCCACTGATGGGCACTTAGGTTGATTCCATATTTTGGTTATTGTGATTAGTGCTGCAGTACACATGGGAGTGCAGATATCTCCTTGATATATTGATTTCCTTTCTTTTTGGATATATACTCAGTAGTGGAATTGCTAGATCATATAGTAGTTCTATTTTTAGTTTTTTGAAGAACCTCCATACTGTTCTCCATAATGGCTGTATTAATTTACATTCCCACCAACAGTGCACAAGGGTTCCCCTTTCTCCACATCCTCACCAGCATCCATTGTTCCCTTTTTAATAAAAGCCATTCTAACTGGAGTAAGATGATATCTCATTGTGGTTATGATTTGCATTTCTCTAATGAATAGTGATGTTGAGCATTTTTTCATGTACCTGTTGGCCATTTGTATGTCTTCTTTTGAGAAAAGTCTATTTAGACCTTTTTGCCCAGTTTTTAATTGGATTATTTGTTTTTGAGGGTTTTTTTTTTTTTGCTATTGAGTTGTTGGAGCTCCTTATATATTCTGATTATTAATCCCTTGTCAGATGGATAGTTTGCAAAATTTTCTCCCATTCTGTGGGCTGTTTACTTTGTTTATTGTTTCCTTTGCTGTACAGAAGCTTTTTAGCTTGATGCAATCCCATTTGTCTATTTTTGCTTTGGTTGCCTGTGCTTTTGAGATCTTACACAAAAGATCTTTGCCCAGACCAATGTCCTGGAGCATTTCCTCTACGTTTTCTTTTAGTAGTTTCATAGTTTCAGGTCTTATATTTAAGTCTTTAATCCATTTTGATTTGATTTTTGTATGTGGTGAGAGATAAGGGTCTAGTTTCATTCTTCTGCATATGGAAATCCAGTTTTCCCAGCACCATTTGTTGAAGAGACTGTCCTTTCCCTACTGTATGTTCTTGGCACCTTTGTCAAAAATAAGTTCATTATGGATGTGTGCATTTATTTCTGGGTTCTTTATTCTGTTCTATTGATCTATGTATCTGTTTTTATGCCAGTACCATGCTGATTTGGTTACTATAGCTCTGTAGTATATTTTGAAGTTAGGTAGTGTGATGCCTGCTGCTTTGTTCATTTTGCTCAGGATGGCTTTGGCTATTCAGGATCTTTTGTGGTCCCATATATATTTCGGGATTGTTTTTTTTTTATTCTGTGAAGAATGTCATTGGGATTTTGTTAGGAATTGCATTGAATCTATAAATTGCTTTGAATCGTATTCCATTTTAAAACTATTAATTCTTTCAATCCATGAGCATGAAATATCTTTCCACTTTTTGTGTCCTCTTCAATTTGTTTCATCAGTGCTTTATAGTTTTCCTTGTATAGATCTTTCATTTCTTTGGCTAAATTGATTCCTAGGGATTTTATATTATTCGTAGCTATTGTAAATGGGATTGCCTTCTTGATTTCTTTTTCAGATTGTTTACTGTTGACATATATAAATGCTACTGATTTCTGTATGTTGATTTTGGATCCTGCAACTTTACTGAATTCATTTATCAGTTCTAACAGATTTTTTTGGTGGCGTCTTTAGATTTTTCTAAATATAAGATCATGTTGTTTGTGAACAAGGCTAATTTGACTTCTTTCTTTCCTCTCCTTGCCCCTTCAGGCCTAAGTGTGAGAGTGGCTTCCTCTGTTGCTTGCCAAAGGATGGTGATGGGGTGTTTCGCCAGCCCTTATTGACTTCCTTTAACCCAGCCCTCGTTTTGTATATAGTTTCTGTATTTAAACCTCCTTAATTCCACTTTTGAGTATGCTACCTCTTTCCTGAAAGGACCTGCCTGATACACTACTTCATCTTCCTCACCTTTGCAATTCTGGTCCTCTTAGATTCCCCCTTATACATATTTCTGCCAACTTAACCATTTTAAGTGTACAGTTCAGCAGTGTTAAGTATATTCACATTGTTGGGAGACAGATCTCCAGAACTTTTTTGTCTTCCAAATCTGAAACTCTATACCCGTTAAACAACAACTCCCTTTTCCCTCTTCCCCCAGCTCCTGACAACCATCATTCTATTTTTCATGTTTATAAATTTAATGACTTTGATTATAAGTGGAATCATGCAGCATTTGTCTTTTCGTGACAGGCTTATTTCACTTAAAATAATGTCTTTAAGGGTCATCCATGTTGTAGCATGTAACAGTATTTTCTTCTTTTTTTTAAGGCTGAATGATATTAATATTTCATTGTATGTATATACCACATGTTTATCCATTCATTCATCAATGGACATGGGTGTGCAAACATCTCTTTGAAACCCTGCTTTCAATTCTTTTGGATATATAACCAGAAGTGGGATTGCTGGGTCATATGGGAGTTCTATTTTTATTTTTTTAAGGAACCTCCATACTGTTTTCCATAGTGGTTGTACCATTTTACAATCCCACCAACAGTGCACAGTGTTCCAATTTCTCCACATCCTCACCCACACTTGTTATTTTCTGTTTGTTTAGTTTTTTTTTTTATGGTGGCCATCCTAATGGGTATGAGGTGATATCTCATTGTGGTTTTGATTTGCATTTCTCTGATGATTCATGATGTTGAACATCTTTTCATATGCTTATTGACCATTTGTATATCATCTTTGGAGAAATGTCTGTTTAAGTTTCCATATTTTTTGATCAGGTGATTTGATTTTTTGTTGTTGAGTTGTCCCGTTTTGTTTTTAACCACAGATTTCAACATTGAGAGGGAAAAAGTGTGTTGTGTAGTTTTGCGTTAAAACCCTTCACACTCCCATGTCCTTTAAGGATAGAGGACTCAGTGAAGGTGAGTGCTGACAAACAAGAGGGGATGTGCTTGAATGTGCTTGATGTTCCAGAAAATTCCCCTAAATGAGGAAGCAGGGCCGCAGCCAGCAGAACTTCAGGTGCTTCCAATGTTCCCTGGGGCCCAGTGGCGTTGGGGAAGAGATTACCTTCATCTCCATCCAGCAGCTCACATCACAGGCAGCATACTAGCATCCTTGTATATTAGGGTGGACATGAATGTGATTTTAGTAGCGGTGTATAGCAGTCTATGGAAGCTGGCAAGAAAGAAGTAATTTTATTTAGTCTTCGAGAGAAAAATCAGCTATGCTAGCCTCTGAAGTAGCACTGTCTGAGAGGACTTTCTGCAATGATGGAAATGTTCTGTATCTGTGCTGCCTCCTATGGTAACCCACTAGACACATATGGCTATTGAGCACTTGATAGGTGGCCAGCGGGACTGAGGAACTGAATTTTTAATTTAATCTAATTTTATTAAATTTAAACTTAAATAGCCATATGTGGCTAGTGGCTACCAAATTGGACAACACAGCAAAGTAGGTTAAATATATCTTGATTTGGGGAAGAGGACTAGGAGATTTATGTAGGCTTAAATTTTATTAATATTATTATTGTGCACACAACTTGGTTATATAGTATCTAAGATTTAGACAACCTACTGGTCATGGCTTGTTCTGGTGATGGACACGGAAGAAGAGAAGAAAGTCTCGGCCTGTAGCTAGAGGAGGTGGCTGAAGAAAGATGGCCAAGGACAGGGCAGGAGGAAATTGATGAAGAATATAATCAACCAAGGTACAAGTACATACAGGGCATGCCTTGTCCCAGGGAGAAGCTACAGTGGCATGAAAAGTGGGATCCACCCTCAAGGGGCTTACTATCTTTGGGGTGAGACAAGATATAGTCACATGAAGTGCATGGTGAGCAAGACAGGCCATAATGTCAAAGTTATGCCAAACAAATAAATATAATGTGTCTCTAAAAAGGGAGAGATCCATGTCAGCCACAGATAATGGAACTAGACTGTCTGGCTTGATTGCTGGCTCTGCCACTTACTGGTTGTATGACTTTGGGCAAGTCACTGTCTATGTGCTCAGTTTCCTCATCCTAAAATGAAATGACAAACCTGCCAATATCACAGGATTGTTGTGAGAATTAAATGACATACATGAGAGTGCTTGGAACAGCGCCTGGAATATAGTAAGTGCTAATTAAATATTAGCTGCCATTGAAAGGGAGGAGGAAATGGTAGAGTAGGAAAAAGGGCATTAGCTTTCATGACCTACACCCACACAGGCATCTTCTTTAAATATAACTGAAACTCCTTGTGAACAATTTGATACTGAACAGAATTGTTATTTATGGTGTAATTAGCTACGCTCAAGTTCATTCGCATCGCAAAAGTCAGGAAAAAGTAAGTAAGTTCTTAGGTAAATGTCCCCAGAAGTAGACCCTGAGATGAAGATTCGTGTGCAGGTGATTTATTAAGCACATGCTCCCAGGGAAGGCAGGGAGAGAACGGAGGGGCAGGAGAGAGAAGGGGAGCAAGCTAAGCAAGGGGATGATCTTAAGTGAAGTCCTGGCCTCAGCCGGATCCCGCGGGGGAGCTCTTGAGGGGAAGTTACACCCTAAGAGTGTGTCCCAAATCCAAGCAAGGCAGCTAGACTTGCAGATGCTCACACCTGTCAGTCATTGGCTAAATTCCACCCCCGGGAGCCTAACCCCCCCCCCCCCCCCCCCCCCCCCCCCCCCCCCCCCCCCCCCCCCCCCCGGCACTTCTGCCCTCTGCAAATGAGCAAAACAGTGTCAGAAGCCAGAGAGGGCAGGAAAAGCACACAACGCAGAACCTCGGGGAGGGCCATACAGAAACAGGAAAAGAGATGAAGCGCTGAATATTGTCCACTGAGTACTGCGGGTTTTGCTGAACAAGGCTGGGCGAATAACTGATTGGGGTACATTGCTGACTGCTCAAACTTCCAAGGAGTGGATGTCAAACTTCCGACTGTGCAAGATCCCCTGAGGAATTGTTTAAAATGTAGATTCCCGGGCTTCATCTCCAGAAATTCTGATTCGGTTGGTAGCACCCAGGAAACTTCATTTTCAACATGCTCCCCAGGTAGTTCCGATGTGGGGATCCTTGGATGATGCCCCGAAACCCACTGCCTTAGGGCACTGGCGGAAGCCGGCGGGAAGGCGACCAGACTGAGTGGCCAAGCTGGCTCACAGGCAGGGCCCACTCGTGAACAGACGTGGAAAAGCCTGGCACCTGCTTTGCGACCACCTTCCCGGGGAGGCACAAAGTGAGGCGGCTAGTCAGGAGCAGGGTGCAGAAGCAGTTTCCCTGGAGCGGTCATTACGCACGGCCCTGAGGGAAGGGGGAGAAAGGGGTGTGATTTAAAGAACTGTAATCAGGGAGTGTCTTAAGCTGAGCCCCCAGAAGGCCTGAGACTAAGATCTGAGAGCAAATAGTATACTGGGGTGTTGATCCCAGGAAGCACCAATATGGAAGTGGGGAAGGGAAGGGAACGGAAGGTGGTCAATGAGCACAGGACATGTTATTGGTGTCAGCGAGTGGCTTACCAGTTTGGGCAACCGGGGCTCAATTCTTCTGGGCACATCTGGGAGACTATGTAAGCACACGGCTCCAAGTCGTCCCACTTGGGGTGAGAAGCTAGGGTATCTTGCCATCAAATCCCTTTCCTCAATGGCTAAGGGCTGCTTCCTGAAATTTCTGGTCTACCCTGGGGATGTCGGGGACACCCTCCTGCAGCTGGAGAATGCCCCAGGCAGACTTGCAGAGGCTCACAATGGAGAGCTGTCAGCACGTTGAGGGCTGGTAAGTGCTGAGCTGATATGGGCAGGACACCTACATCATCTGCCAGGGCCAGTGGGAATTGTTCATTTCACAAACGACGACAGTCTCTCACACTAAATTGCCTGCTGCCTGCGGCGTTTATATTAGGCGAGTCTGCTTGTCTGCAGCCATCCTCAGTCAGTCCCTGAGCTACAGGCTCTGGTGGCTTCAGTCTGTGTGCTCAGCCTGGCCAGATTTCTGGGACTATTTCAGCCAAGGGATTGTCAGAGGTCCAGGTCCTCTAGTTCATGAGGTTCCAGAATACTTGTGCTGCTGGTGGCCCAGGAATTAGTGTACCCAACGTAAGAATGAGTCAAGAATTTCCACCCACCCTGGCCTTGCACATTTTCTGTTCGCTCCATTGCTGGCTATTGGAAGCATGCCTGATCTCAGAAAATCCACCCCTGCTGCTGTTGTACTGGGCCAAGTCCAAGAGGAAAATTATGAGACCCAGTCGGCATTCATAGAGTTCCTTCTCATTTTTTATTTTAATTTTTTTGAGACAGGATTTTGCTCTGTCATGAAGGCTGGAGTGCAGTGGCATGATCATAGCTCACAGTAACCTCGAACTCCTGATCCCAAGTGATCATCCTGCCTTGGCCTCCCAAAGCGCTGGGATTACAGGCAGGCGCCACTGTGCCCGGCTGAGTTCCTTCTTGAACAGCCCTTTCTATCCATTTCTTCCTAGTTTCATCTCTGGCTTTGATCATTTGTCACTGTCTCTTTTGTTTACCTCTCATTACCTTACAGCACTGATGAAGCCATGAGAACTGAAATACCAGTGCTAAATATCATCAATGAGGTGACAGTGGGAGTGACACAAAACAGGAGAAAATGACAAGGACAATTTGACATAGCCAAGAAAGGGACCTCCAGGCACATCCCCAGAGTTTGAGAAAGAAGATTTTTTTAAAATTCACAAGAAAATATGGCTATGAGCTCATGGCCAGAGAGTCCAAAAGACAGAGATGAGCAAGAGAAAATGATTCCTAAAAAACTATTTATAATATATAACCACAAAGGAAGCAGGAGAGAAGCGCAATGGGGCAGATCTAAAGAAGTCATCAAGGCTGCAGCTCTTCAGTAGCTTTGATTTTAAAGGGTTATGTATAAAAACAGACACCAGACATCAGCAAAGGATAAACACAAAGCGTGTCATAAATTTATCAGAGTGGAAATCCAAAGACTATAACGGCCCAGATTTGAGAAAAATCTTGTGTTAGCAATAAAAGAGCTTTTATGCTATATTTGGACCAGAAATAAAATAAGGAGAGGACAGGTCTGCTTGGGGTGGGTGAAGCGATACCATCAAAAGACGGAGAAAGAACTATACAAGTCCTACTTTGTTTTTCCTCTCTTCTTATTGTTTATTAAGGGGAGCGCTCTTTAATTTGGAAAGGGTGAAAGATTCTTGGTTAAACTAGAGAGAGAGAGGCAGAAATAGAAAAGAGTGTCTGGGTGTTTTGAACAAGTTCAAGTCAGGCAATCTGTAGGTGGAAGGGGCTGTCATTGGGGGTAGTGCGTTCAGTTTTGCATGTTAAGTTTCAAAGAAGCATTGTCTCAAAAAAAAAAAAAAAAAAAAAGAAAAGAAAAAAAAGAGGGAGAGGGTACCTGGAACCCGAAGGCTTATACAGCCATGGCAAATGAAAGCTCTAGGTGCCGGGTGGGTTTAGCCTGGCAAAGGGAAGACGTGGAGGAAGGACATGAAAGCAGCACAGAAGATGTGAAGGCATGCCATTTGGAAAAGGACTCGGCTGTGGGACGGTAGGGAGTAGAACTAAGTTCAGTGGGTTGACATTCCAGGGAAGCACGGTCCGATTCAATGTGAAAATGCCACATGCTTAGAAGCAATTAGCATTCAACGACTGCCTCAAAGTAATGGTGTCTCCGCAGCAGTGAAGTCCAAACTGAGAGTAACTGAATCTGTCAAGGCCGTTGTAGACAGAATTTTCGTACAGGGTATGAGGTTAGGCCAGGATCTCAAACATTAGTTCTTAGTCTTTTTTTTAGGCCAAGGACTCCTTTGAGAATCTGACAAAAACTGTGGATTCTCTATGTGTTAAAATACTCATATGTTTCTAGACATCAAAACTACAAAAAAGAAAAGCAAAGTAAAATACCCGTATGTGCCAATACACTATTCTTTATGTTCAATTTCAAGCAGTTCATTTTCCCTAAAGCAGGACCATGGTCCCCAGGTTAAGCCTACCTCTAAAGGGATTCTTCTGTCTCTAAAATGCAGTGATTCTAAGTCCTTTCCCTGGGAGTTGCATTTTCATGATTCTCTCCTCAGTGGCGCTTTGTAAACATTTTCATGGCTTGATTGAAAAAAAAAGGACCCAGGTGTGCTAATTCATGAACCCGGGTGAGTGTTCAGACATTCTGTCTCCTAATGTGTGATTTCCACATTGTAGCAGCACTTTAACATTTTTAACCATCTCTCAACACCTGTGTGTTTGCCACTTGCCACACACACGATCCAATACCAAGTCCCAAAGGTTCGACTTTGTAAGTCATGAAAGGACTGATTTCGCGGTTGTTTGCCTCTTATTTCCAGCTGTGTCGGCCTCAGGTCAAAGCAATGTTGTAATCCACAGAAGCACCACAAGATGGCACCCTTGGGAAGGTCTTGCTTTGAAAGTTGGTCTCCCAGTTCTGACGTCTATTCTAAACATAGCCTTGTAAAGTGCTTGTGGAAGAGGGAAGAGGATCTATTACAGGGGAGGAAAAACACCAGTGACAAAACAGCCCTGGCACTTTCTTGGATTTTGGTATACAGAGTCAAGCCTTGATTACTTTCTTCTACTTCTTAATCATCAGCTTTTGGAGGCAGACACATAGATTTATATAATACGTAAGCATATCTTTCATACGCATACATCTGTTTTCTGCCTCTGCTGATGCTCTATGTGATTTAGAAGCTGCTCATAATTTGGGAGAAGAGCCTGCTCTTCTTTTGGATTATGAGCTTGCACATCCACTCTTTTATTGCTTCTCTCCCCTACTTCGCTTTCAGTGAGAATATTAGGTTTGCATGAAAACATAAAAAAGTGCCTTTCTGGAAAGGGAAAAGCACAGTTAGATCAGCTCTCTCTGCTGTGAGCATCAGGCCAACTGGAAAGAAGATGAAAGGGAAAGCAGCTAGGATGGAAAGCAGGATCACTCGCTGAAACTGACATGTCTGTTCAATCTTCTCTCTTGCTTCCTCCAAATGTTTCTTAAAAAACAATTTGAAAAAAAAAAACCCATGTTCGTGCTACGTTAAGCCTCTCATTTCTCATTTTACTGCTTGGGTGGCACTTGCTGCCACTTGGTAAGCTTACTTAAGAGAGGGAACGATGTCTATTAGTGTACAGTTATCTGTGTTAAGCGAGAACCCTCCACTGGTTTGTGGTCTTTGGCAGGAAGCTAGCAAAAATCATAAGCTCAGAACAGATGCCATGTTTCTTTGGGGAATAACTTTGGCCAGCCCTCTTTTCATTTTTGTACCTGCAAGTGGAAAATTACCGCTTTAATGAGCTATGTACCCTGTGGTAAAAATGTTTGAAATTACCCAATAGAGGGAAGAGGTCTTTTTAAAGATTTGAGAGAAGAGGTAATACAAAACTCCACCAGATTCCACTGGGGGATTCTTTTCTTACATTTTATTTCAGGGATAGTTCTGCTAGAAACCTGCATTTCTGAGCAAAGGGCCGTGAAACAGAATTCCAGACTAGTTACAACTGTGGAAACAAGGCGCGTAGTCATTTGGAGAGCATCTTTCCCGGCCTGGCTCTGTGTTGGGCATCGCTGGCGATGCAGAGATTAAAGCGACACTGTTTCTCTCCTCTGGGAGCTTCCAACCTAGTGGGAAAGACAAACATACAGAGACCGCATGTTATGCCTGGAATTACAGTTAAGTGCCAAGAGCAAAATAAAATCAAAGTACAGCTCTGCTTGGCTGGGCATGGCTACAGCAATTCAAAATCTACTAAAACGCAGACTGTTAGCAAAGTCAAATTATCTTTTGTCCTTGAAATGCAAGTAACTGGCTGGATGTGGGTTTTTCCCTTCTTTTTAATACTTTTCTGTTCTTTGTTAAATTTCTAAAATAAGCGTGTTTAGTTTTTTTGCATTCATTATAAAAGCAAGTGGGAGTCTGAAGAGGAAAATGTATACTTTTTTTTTGGCAACAGTTATAATAATGTTAACAAAAGCAAACACTTCCTTAGTGGTTACTATGGTGCCAGGTACTGTCCTAAGTGCTTTTATATATCAACTCATTTAATCCTCACAACCACCCTATGAGAGAAGAACTACTATTAAATCCATTTTACAGGCCGGGCGTGGCGGCTCACGCCTGTAATCCTAGCACTCTGGGAGGCCGAGGCAGGAGGATCACTTGAGGTCAGGAGTTCGAGACCAGCCTGAGCAAGAGTGAGACCCCTGTCTCTACTAAAAATAGAAAGAAATTAGCCAGGCAACTAAAAATAGAAAAGAAAATTAGCCGGGCGTGGTGATGCATGCCTGTAGTCCCAGATACTCAGGAGGCTGAGGCAGGAGGATCGCTTGAGCCCAGGAGTTGGAGGTTGCTGTGAGCTAGGCTGACGCCATGGCACTCTAGCCCAGGCAACAGAGCGAGACTCTGTCTAAAAAAATAAATTTTAAAAAATCCATTTTACAGAGGAAGAAATTGAGGCACAGAGAAGTTAAGTAACTTGCCCAAGGTTACACAAGGAGTTAAGTGGCTGAGCAGGCTGGCTCCAGAGTTCAAGCTGTCTTATCTAGTGAACGTTAAGGGAGAATTTTTCCTCCTAAATTACTTTCCCAGATAACTGAAGCCTGTCATTCTGTCTTGGGAGTGGGCTAGGGAAGAAACCAATTCTGAGAGCATGATAGGACAGGTGGGGAGATGCTGGGATTAAAAAGTTAGACTCAAATCTAGTTCAGTCACATAGAGGAGACTTCGAGTATAGATCAGAGTTTCCAGCTGGCTGGCCTAGCCTGGCCTTAAAGGGCTCAGCTGACCCTGGGAGGGAGCGCGGGGAAGGAGTTGCAGCAGCGGGAGGCGAGGGGGCAGAGGATTCTGGAGAAAGGGATTGGGGGTTAGGGGTCAGGTTAGGGTCAGGAATTAGGGTTAGGGTTGGGGGTTAAGGTTAGGGGTTAGAGCTACATGTTAGGGTTGGGTTTGGGGTTGGGGTTAGGGAGCAGGGATTAGAGTTATGTGATAGCATTTGGGGTTAGGGTTGGGAGTAGAGTTTGGTGTTTGGGTTGGGGTTAAGGGTTTGAGTAACCATGAGGGTTAAGATTTAGGGTTAGTGTGAGGAGTTAGGATTTAAAGTTAGGTTTAGGGTTAAAGGTTAGGGATTAGGGTTAGGAGTTATGGGTCAGGGCAGGTAGTCAACACCCAGTTCTTTCGAGAGGCTAAAAGCTCTGGTCACTTGGCTGGGGTTTGGGAAAACACAGAATTTGCGAGAGTGATTTTCAAGGGCAAAGCAAGAACTCAGGCCCAGGAGGAGCTCTGGGTGATAGCCCAAATCAGGTCTCCCAAATCGAAATAGAACAGGACCAAAGAAGACTCCTCACAACGGGAGCTGAGCTTGGGTTCGGGGAGGGAGCTATGACCAGGCAGTGCCTGGGCACAAGGGAGAAGTTCAGGAATCACAACTGGGACACACCCACAGTCAGGTGACCTGCTACAATAGTCACCTTGCAGGATGGGCCCTGGGAACTGAGGGCAGAGGTGAGCTACTGGGTGAGGTCTAGTGTACGTTTATGTAATTTAATTTTTAATAATGACCATGTTTAACAACTGACTTGCAAAGTTCCTGACAATTTAACAGTCAGCTCTTGCAAGCTGTTGCGAGTCTGCTCCAGCACACCACTGGTCTGAATCCCATAGCCAATCCTTCCTATGCCCACCATGGCTGTCTCTGCATCATTGAGGCTTCCGGTTTCACATGAATATCCAGGAGGGAATTGAGTTCTCAGGTGTCACCCATAGAGAAGGGAAACTTTAGAAGTATCTCAGTCACAACATTCCAATGATGGGCATTGGAACAGCTGTCCTACTGTTCACTTAAAAAAAAAAAAACCAAGCAGAAAAAATTCCCTTAGTATTGGTATGCATGTAAATGCATGGTTCTTTTGGCTATGAAGATGATGCTCTTATCATGGTGAAAGATGCATGCTGAAACCCCCTTCAGGGTACATTCACATACACACACACACGCCCCCTATTAGACACATGTTGTCGGGTGCTGCTTGTATCTGTTATGTCTTCATACATCAGCCAGCTATTGCCACAATTACGATGCATAATAAAGCACCCTAAAATTCGGTGTTTTGAAACAATCATTTTTTTTGCTCATGCATCTGCAGATTGGCTTACCTAGGCTAGCCTTGACTGGGCTTGGTTCTAAGAAGCAGGTTGGATCTAGGTATACTCCAGCTGTCTCTCATCCTCTTTGAACTAGTCGTCTCCCTAGGCCATGTTCTGCTCACAACAATGGCATAGATACAAGAGAACAAGGCCAACTGCAAAAGCACATTTCAGGCCACTGCTTGCATCACATCTGCTAACATCCCATTGGCCAAAGCATATCACAAAGCCAAGCCCAATATTAATGAGATGGGGAAATATACTCTGCTTCTAGTGAGAGGGATTGCAAAGCCACAAGGCAAAAGGTATGATGTAGGGAAGGGTGAAGAATTGAGGATAATAATGCAATCTACTACACTATGTGTTTATAAAACTGAATCACCCAGGAATCAGCTTTTGACCCTGAACTAATTGTTTAAATCTGTTGAATTAACAAGCTCTGGACTATATAGGCAAAGAAGGAAGAGAATTGCTATTCTAACATACAATACCGCAGGAGGTAACAAGCTCCTCAAATCCAGTATCTTAGAGTAAACTTTTCCCAGCTTTTTAAGGCTGTGCCATACCTGGGAATATGTTGGAGTAGGCTCTTCCTCACTTTTCCATCATCGATCAGCTATTCACTGATCTGGCCATTTTTCTGCCCATTTTCTCTGCTATGCTTACACACACCTGTCATCCATCTTTCTCCATCCACTGTGGCTGCCACCACCTCTATCCCAAGGGGTAAAAGGAGAAAACAGGAACTTCTAGGTACTGCAGTGTCCTGGTATAGTGGGCACACACAGGCTTAGCAGACAGTCTGATCTGGGTTTGAAATCCCTACCTTTCGCTGACAAGCCATGTGAATTTGGAGAAGCTTCTCTGATGTTCAGTTGTCTCATTTACAAAGTGGAGATAATTGTAATATTTCATAGGGTGCTGTGCAGTTTAAATAATCAAGACTGTTAACACCTAACATGGTGTCTCACACATAGAAGGCACTTGATAAATGTTTTTGGTTGGAAGATAATGTCACCAAATGTGATCCTATCTTGGGTGGATTTTGAATCTAAATTGTAACCTCAAAACCTGTAGAAATGCATTAGACTGTAAGTTATTTTCTGGGAAAATGCTCATTGTCTTCCAGGAAGGTATAAGGTATCAGCCAGTGTCAAGATGAACTTGAACTGCCTGTGGAAAACTCAGAACTGGTTCCTCTGCACCTGGAGGCCACCCAAGTGTCATTCCATCCCTATCCTGGTTCTCAGACTCTGCATCTTTCTTTCTGCCTGTAACTGGTTAGCCTCCATCCACAATACATACCCCAACCCCCCACACCCATACATACACATCCTCTTCTGTAGATGGCTACATCTTCTACAAAATGGAGCACATTCTCTACCAAGACCCCTGAAAGGAATTCTGAGGGATGATGGCCTTTAAGGCTTAGAGTGAATCCTCACTGCCAAACCTGGAATTAATCCACCTTCCACTGCCTGTAGAGATAATTGTGCCCTATTAAAATACAATGACAGTTGATTTGAAGCCAAGGGAGTGTGCTTGTTTGAAATAACCCTTGTCTGTCTATCTTACCTGCAATTCAACTCAATGAACACTTACAGGAAGTCTTCAAAGACAGAATTGGAGATCCAAAGATTTCTCTCTGGGCATAGGGGTGAAAAAGATGGGAGTACTGAAGGAAGGTCGTTGGGCTTTTCAGAAGTGATAAACCCATTGGCAGGCAGAAAAAAGAACTGTGGTGAAGAATATTCTGCGAGTCCTCCCACCCTGATATTTCCTTCTGACCCTAGCTCCACCCCACTCATCCACTTGTTCTCCAGTGTCAAGAGGGTGCTGTGAGTTTTGACTCCCACAAAGAGAGATGGGAACTTTCAGGCTGGGACACTAAAAATCTCAAAGGATTCTTCATATAAGAGAATATCAAAAGAGAGAGAATAAATGGATTTCTACTAGTCTGGGCAGTTAACGTCTAAACATTGCATTCTGGACAATACTACGGGGGCCTTCACTTGAACTGGAAACCAAAGTCTGAGTCCCATTTGCACAGTAATAAAGGACAAGGAAAAAATCAATATGGAAATGTCTTTGTTGACATATTCTTGAATGCTAATGGAGTAGGGTTATGGTAGAGGTCGCTAGATTTCACATGCACCTTTATGTTATATTTTTTTGAAGTACAGAGATTTTGGGTTTTTTTATAGTGACAAGAAACACAAAATTTACCATTTTAACCGTTTTTAAGTATACAGTTCAGTAGTATTCACATCATTGTGAAACATACCTCTGTAACTTTTTCATCTTGCAAAACTGAAACTCTATACCAATTAGATAACTCCCCTTACCCTCTTTCCCTAGTCCCTAGCTACTGCCATTCTATTTTCTGTCTCTATGAATTTAACTACTTTAGATACTCCATGTAAGTAGAATCATGCAGTAGTCATCTTTTTGTGACTGGCTTATTTCACTTAGCGTAATGTCCTCAAGGTTCATCCATAGTGTATCATGTGATAGGACTTCCTTCCTTTTTAAGGCACAATAATACTCCATATATATATGGAGATAGCTTTGGGTAGTATTGGTATATATATATACCATGTTGATCCTTTTATCCATTGATAGGCATTTGGGATGCTTCTACCTCCTGGCTATTGTGAATAGTGCTGCTATGAACATGGGTGTGAAAACAACTCTTTGAGACTCTGCTTTCTATTCTTTTGGCTATATATCCAGAAGTGGTATTGCTGGGTCATATGGTAGCTTTATTTTTAATTTTTTGAGGAACCTCAATACTATTTTCCATAGTGATTGCAACATTTTACGATCCTATCAACAGTATACAAGGAGTCCAATTTCTCCACATCCTCACCAACACTTGTTATTTTATGTTTTTGTTTTTTAATAATGTCCATCCTAATGGGTGTGAGATGATATCTCACTATGGTTTTGATTTGCATTTCTCTGATGATTCATAATGTTGAGCATCTTTTCATATGCTTGTTGCCCACTTGTATATCATCTTTGGAGAAATGTCTATTCAAGTCCTTTCCCTACTTTTTAATAAGGTTATTTGATTTTTTGTTGTTAAGTTGTAGGAGTTCTTTATATATTCTAGATATTAACATTATTAGATATATGATTTTCAAATACTTCCTCCCATTTCACGGGTTGTCTTTTCACTCTTTCGATTGTTTCCTTTGAGGTACAGAAGTTTTAAAGTTTGATATAGTCCCATTTGTCTATTTTGCTTTTGTTGCCTGTGTTTTTGGTGCCATATCCAAGAAATTCTTGCCAAATTTAATGTCATGAAGCTTTTCTACTATGTTTTCTTCTACCAAGTTCTATAGTTTGGGTCTTATGCTTAGATCTTTAATCTATTTTGAGTTAATTTTTATACGCTATAAGATAAGGGTTCAACTTCATTCTTCTGTATATAAATATCCAGTTTTCCCAGCACCGTTTGTTGAGGAGACTATCCTTTCCTCATTCAGCGATCTTGGCACCCTTGTCAAAGATCGTTTGACCATAAATACATATTTCTGGGCTCTCTATTCTATTCCATTAGTCTATATGTCTCGTTATGCTAGTACCCCACTGTTTTGATTACCGTAGCTTTAAATGTGAGTCACCAAATTTGTTCTTCTTTTTCAAAATTGTTTTGGCTATTTGGGGCTCCTTGATCTTCCATATGAATTTTAGGATGTTTTTCCATTTCTGCAAAAAATGCCATTGGGATTTAGATGGGGATTGCATTAACTTTGTAGATAGCTTTGGGTAGTATTGGCATCTTAACAATATTAGGTCTTCCAATCCATGAACTTGGAATATCTTTCCATTTATTTGTGTCTTCTCTAATTTCTTTCATCAATGTTTTATAGTTTTCAGTGTACAAGTCTTTCACCTCCTTGGTTAGATTTATTCCTAAGTATTTTATTGTTTTTGGTGTTATTATAAATGGAATTGTTTTTTAAATTCCCTTTTCATATTGTTTATTGTTAGCATATAGAAACACAGCTGATTTTTGTGTGCTAATTTTGTATCCTGAAAATTTTCTGAATTCATTTATTAGTTCTAACAGATTTTTTTTGTGTAGAATCTTTAGAGTTTTGGAGTACAGATTTTTAAAAAGGTAGTCTCAATATAAGAACAAAACATTAATGTATGATTGAAATTATGAGTCTTTAAATAGTGAAACTAAGTAGAAACTTCACTAGAGGGGAAATTTTTCCAAATTCCAGTAACCCTGAAATTCACGGCACCATCAGTTTTTCCTCTTGAGATAAAAAAAAGAGAATGGACTAATTGCATAATAGTTACCATTGTCCATTATATAATGGAAGGAAGTGGGCAGACTTTGTCAGTTAAGTCTGTTATAATACTCATGTGACATTTTTGTTTTCAATGACATTTCTAGTCCCTTACCCTTCTACAGAGATTTCTGATAACCATAAATAGTTTTTACCATGCCAGTGCAGGATATAAAACACTACATCAGGGCTTCTGAAGATTTCTGATTACAGTAAATGGATTGTACATGGTGTTTCAGTCTCATAATTACAAAGTTCACAATAAGAGATGGTGGTACTAGTAAAGGAAAGAGTACCACTTTGAAGTTCCTCTTATAGGTCAGTGCCAGGCATCTTCTAATGGGGCTCTTAGACCCCCATGGAAGAAACAGCTAACTAGTCATTGCAAAGTAGGAATCTCTGTTTCAATAGATTCCTTGCCTATGAACATTCTTCAGCTGGGAGATTGTTGGTGTTTTTTGAGGTAAATGCACATGTGGAGGAACTGAAAGCATTCTTACTTTGCTACAATTTGAAAGAATGGCTTTTACTTTGAAAAAAAATATTCTGAGATATTGATTCTCAATCTTTTGAGAATTATGGAAACATTATTGGGTTAATTTTAAACATATCCTCTTCTGAATCCATCAGAGTTATTTGTTGCCAACATCAGAATCCACTCTAACTAGTTTAAGGGGTTTATTTACGATATTAGATAGCTTTCAGAGTCTCTGGGCAGGCCAGAGAGCCAGGCTTGGAGGCTACACAGCCAGGCACAGCCCAGCCAGAGAAACAGGCAAAGCTTCTCACTGCTTCATGTGACAGTTCCAGAGGAACCTCCCTGCTTCAGTACTTATGACCCCAGATGCACTACTCAGCTCTGAGTCCCCGGCACCCGGCTCCATTTATCATCATTTAAAAAAATAAGTGGATTTGATTTGAAAATTTTACAACAGTTTTTGATATATAATGAGCTAAGAAATTCCCTTACTGATTGAGTCAGTTGGAATCGGGGCTTTCTGTTACTTGCAGCTAAAAATTATCCCAACTGGCAGGCATCCTGGCCCCTATCAGTTTCCCTGGTAGGAGCCGGAGTTGAACAACACTCCAAAGACCTCCTCATAGAAGTTTTTTGGGCAGAGAGAGGGATGATAAGGAGCTCCCCAAAGGGACTGCGCCTGAGAGCTAATGAAATTCATCTTATAGGTTAGTGCCAGGCATGGCTAACTGGTTTGAGTTTGGGGTTGGTTTTGCCCACCCCTAGACAGAGGCTGCCCTGATGCACTGCTCTCTGGGGGAAATAAAAGCTCAAGGCTCGAACCCAAGCTGCCAAAGGAAAGGGCAAAGGATTGAAAATCACCTTGGAATTCATCCAAAGACAAATCAGAGGCATTGCTTCCAGAGAAGAAATGGCTGGCTATATACACTTCATTTTCTCTCTCTGGTTCTTCATGTAGTCACAGAAATGATGACTTAGGTAATTTAAAAAACAAGTACCACATTCATCTGTTAATCTAACTATGAAAACATTCAATCTAACACCACTCTCCACCTTGGAAAGAGAAGGGGAATTAGACTCCAAACTTCAGACTTCCAAGTCAGGCATCTGTGCCCTATTGTGTGTTTGTGGAAATCAAGTTTAGGTTAAGAGTAATGTAGTTATTCATCTGTGATGTCTGTGGAAGTTTCACAAATGGAAACATCTCCCTTATCAAAGACTTGCTGGCCAGTCAAGTAATAGACATTTGTGGGGGAGTACCTGGTACCTGGTAACACGCTACTCCAGTAAATGATGAAATCTGCTGCCATTTGACCAAACAGCCCTCATTTCCACTGGGATCAGAGATGACTGCCTTTCATTTGCTTCCTAAAAGCACAGCAAATGAATTATATTTGAGTGGCAATCATGAAGGTGCACTGCATAGATATCCCTCCAAGAAAGAACTTGATGCTCAGCTGTAAAGCATGCAGTTAGCTGTTAGCACTTTCAGCCAACGACAGGGCATGGTGCAGGGACTAGGGCCTGGACATCTCCGCCCAACATGGGACTCCTGCCACGGGCAGTCCTTGTTCTGGAGCTCCCTGTGGGGTTGGCTGAGACTGTGCCAGAGCTGCCTCATGGTCTTTCCCTGCCGAGTTCTGCCTTCCGACCCCACACACGCATTTTCTTTTGTGGGCACCAGAGCTGTATCATGGTCTGAAGATTTTCCTTGCCCGGTCTGGCTTCTTTCCCATCTATTTTTCACAGATGTTACTCTCCCTCTCCCCAAGTAGATCTCTTGTGCTCCTAACTCTGTCTCATCATCTGCTTTCCTGAGGTCCCAACTGACATAGTTTGTATTATCCACTTTCTCCTCGTTTCCAGGAAAAAAAGAGATTTTTCCCATTCCCTCACATCATGATAGCAAACTGCATTTTTTTTTATTTCTCAAAATGTAACTATTCCTTTGTCCCTTCGTTTCAAGGAGGGCAAAGGTCTGGGTTCACTTCTTTTCTCTGTATCTCAAGTTCTGTAAAGCAGAGCCCAAATGCCCACCTTGGGTTCTGCTGTGAAATATTATTTGATGCTGCTTTGACAAGGTACAACACTGAAAAAAGTTGTTGCTCAGAAAGCTGGTGTGTTCAGTCAGTTAAGACAGTCCAGCTGGGCCATTATCTACTCTTAGAGTCACGGAATTTCACTGCCAGAGAGACCTGAGAATTTTTTTTTAGTGGTTTTTACTTTCTTCGGGTTTCAGAGCCCATAATGAAAGCCACAGACTCTCTTCAGTCAAGTTTCAGTTCAGTCACCTTCAGAGCACCATCTGGGGACCCCAGATTACACAGCCCACATTCTAGCCAAGTCAATCCCTCATTTTCAAGAGAAGGAACAGAGACTTAACAGGATAAGAAGACCCGTGCAAGGTCTTCTAACTCCTAGGTCAGTACGGAGGGATAAGCTGGGGAGGGGGTGGGTCTCCTCCAGTCTGTCCAGCCGGGTTGAATTTAAAAGACATTATTTGTGGACACAGATACCATCGCTGCACTCCCTTTGCTAATTCGTTACTGGGAAGATGAACTTTACGGTCCCTCTCCTATATTAGCCTGACCTTAACTAACTCTAGGACCTTGGTAAATCATGCAACCTTTCTAGCTTCAGTAGCCTCACCTCTAAAATCCCTGAGGAATTGAACTCCAGCCTAATAATAAACTATATTTACTGACTGTTAAGTGCTTCATATGCACTATCTCACAACCACATTATGAAGCAGATACTTTCATTAGTTCCATCTTATGGGTGAAGAAACTGAGCCTAAAGGGGTTCAGAACCTTGCCCAAGGGGGTAAAAGTCAGAGCTTCCACTTGAGAGGGAGCGCTGGCTAACTCCAGGACACTTGCTCTTAAACCCTGCCTCTCCGTCCTTACAGAAAATTCCAGCTTTAATACTCTATTATTCTGTGATTCAAGCTTGATACTTCAGTGGGAAGTGAGTGCCCTGTCTGTTCCTGTAAGAACTATAGTTGCCCACTGAACTGCAACTCTTTCTGATCTTGGCCCAGCGTGGTGTAATGACACTTGTCCCTGTTTAACAGGGAGGAACGTGAGGATTAACGAGGTGATGACTGGTAAGTGTTTTGAGTCTGTTTAATAAAAGCTTGGTCTTTGTAGGCTTCCATATGGAAAAAGAATGATTTTTAATAAGAGTGAGAAACTGATGAGCCCTCAATAGCAAGAAGCATTTTGTTTTCGGATGGCTGTCTTTTAAACCAAGGGATATCATTTTGTTTAATGATTTCCAACCTGAATAAGCAGTATAACAAGTGAGCCTCAAAATGAGTTAGTCAACCAAAAGGCAAACATTTTTGTAACCAGGAGATAGCAGAGCTTTACAGCCTTTAAACAATATAATCTGAGAGTACCCCCTGCCATCTTACCAACTGGCAGCATAAAATATGTGGGTTTTAATCATTATACTGCGATAGTCTGAACAGCCAGCTGATAGGAAGCTTAAATCTAGTTTGTTCCCAGGGAAAAAAATAAGCTTAGAACCATGTGGTGTGTTTATTTTATTTATATGTTTTCAAATCAACTGCAAGGGATTAAGAATTCAAACACTATAAACGTTGCAGTCAAGTAACACCCTCTCCTAAAAATGATGTGCTAAGCCCACTGGAAGATACGAACAGGGCCGGTGGAAGAGACATCAAGTGCAGGGGCCTGCCTTCCAGCAGTTCTCATGCTCAAAAGAGTCAACAACATACACTGTGGTATAGACCCTGGTCTACTAACAACCAACGCTGTTCCTCCCTGGATCTTTCATTGCTTGAGACATTTTGACATTCCCTCTGCCCCAGTCTCCATTGGGTCTTTTCCTTCAGAACCTTATCCCTAATTTTTCATCATTTTTTCTTAATGTCTGCCTCTCTCACTATACCATCAACTCCATGTAGCAGACCTAGTACCTAGTGCAGAGTCTGGCATAGAGTTAAGTGTTCAGTAAATACTCGTGGATTTGTGTGTTTTCATAGGGGGTGGGGAGGAATGGCTGAGAATTGAAAAAGCAATTTTAATAGAATTTCAAATTTTCTTTCATCTTTCTGATATCTTTATAAAAGTGCATGTTACCCAGCTAGATTTCGATTTTAGAAATTTGTGCTGCAGGAGTCCGCATGACTTCTGGGGACGATCTGAGAAAGTTCAGGACATGTGCCCAGTGCCTCCTTTATCAGCACTGCACTCTTGGCATGAGGTAAGCCTTTAGCACAATTGGCAAGTCTGTAAAGTTTGTCTTCTCAAGATCATGGGTAGATGGTATAGTGGCAAAAAAGTAGGATTTCGAGTCAGAAAGGTCTCAGCTCAAATCCCAGTCCCACTATTTCTTTACTGGCCATGTGGTTTTAGGCTATCATGGTGGCCATGAAAGTGTGCCACTCAGACTGCCTACTCCAGGAGCATAACTGACTGATGGCCCGGCTCCTGCCCCTCTGGGTCCACAATTGCATTTGCACCCAGGTCGTGCTTCCCATGGGCTGCTCCCAGCCAAGGACTGAGCACAGTCCAGGCTCAGGGCACTAGTACAAGCTATTCCTGGGAGATAGGAGATTCTTCCAACAGGTCACTTTGGCTCAAGGCTTGGCTGAGACTTTCCTAGAGCTGGTTGCAGGCCCTGACTCTTCCTTCCCAGTCCTGCTTCCTTCCCTCTCTCCTCTACGGGGACTGGAATCTGACATCAGATGGCATCGCTCTCTCAGTCTGAGCTCTTCCCACACAGTTCCCCGACATGTCTCTCACGTGTCTGATCCCGTCTGGGCCTCTGCTTCTTGGAGGACCTGATGCATTACCACAGCTAGTCACCTAACCTCTCTGTGACTCAATTTCCTCGCCTGTTAAACAGAGATAACACAACCTACCTTTAAGGTTGCAGTAAGGATCAACGTAAATAACTTCAGCAAAGTGTCTCACACCCTGCCACACAAAAGCTATTGTTAATGTTCAGCTTTTTGCCTCCATGTTGCCCATTCCTGGCCCTTCCCACTGACATGCTGTCTCTGTTAAAGTATCTCATAGCTCTTCCCTGCAGGTCCCAAGGTATCAATTAGCTTGAGCCCTCCATCACATTCACCTATGTTAACATACTAATGATAGCAGCATTTTAACATGGGTCCTCTGTGCGATAACCCGTAAGTCATTCTAGTGATGGGACCACTTAAGTAAATCAGGAAACAGTGGCATATCTTTGGCACCCTCCTAAGTCTACTTTCTGCCTCTCTTTCTGTTCCTATCCCCTTAGTGGTGGCAGGAACAGCCTTCAGTTGTCTCTTTCCTGCCCCCAATAAAAACCTCTTGTCAGGGGAACATGCCAGTTGGGGCTCCTTGTATTCTACTGCTTCCAGCTTCCTAGTCCTCCTGCCCATAGTATGAACCTCACCTGGGCAGCTGGGAGTCTGCTGCCTCTCCACCCTTCTCTGGACCTTCCAAGTGGCCGTCCCTCCCTTGCAGACATGGCCCAAAGCTCTACTCTTTGCACGAAAGTGATCAACCAAACAGAGTGGGGCTTGTTCATCTCCCCCACCCCAGCACATGCTTCAGGCATAATACATAGAAGGACCTGTTTGGTAGACAGATGGCCTTGGTATAGGCAGGTGGTGGGCAAAGTGCACCCCATCCGCTGGTGCTGGTGCCCCTCAAACTGTCTCTTTTGCTGCCCAGACCTCTCTGGGCTGGCCCACAGCAAGTCAAAAATGGCCCAATCCTCTAGGACAGACCTGGTGTTAATTTAATGACTTCTGAATGAGAGCTAAAGTGGGAGTCTTGCCTTCATTCCTAACTGAATTGAACTTTCTGAACCTTTTGGAAGCTCCCTGAGAACCCCGCAACTCCACCCTTTCCTTTCAATATTTTCTGTTGCAGTGTTACATGTTAGAGCCCCAAGCAATATTTTACAAAAACCACCTTCCTGTGTCTAGCCCAATAGCCCAGGAGTTCCTTTAGAATGTACTGGGAGTACCATGGGATGGCCCCAAAGAATGAAGAAGAGGCTGCTTGGGCTGTGTCTCTGCCTTTGATAATGCACTACCTCTAAGACCTTCAGGACCCTCATGCCCTGCCCAGGTTTGACGAGTAAAAAGTGAAAAAACAAAGAATAATGAGACAGAGAGTAAATGCTGCTTATTGTAAAAATTTGAACCATAAACAAGTCCAGGTAGCAGACATTGTGGACACCCCACCCATATCCCTTGGTCCTCACCATTCCCATGCACACCAGTACCCTACTTCTCCAAGGCCCTGGGGCTATCAGTCTGAGAGCTTTCTTGGGCTTGCCCTAGCACAGGACAGGAAGGGAAGTAATTGCCCCAGAAGTTGTTCTTGACCAAAGATGGCAGAAGTTGGTGTGTAACTGCTCCATTTTCCTTTTCCCTGCGGTGGGACAACTCTGAGGTAGGTTCCACACCATTTCCTAGCTGGCCCAGTTGCCCACAGTGGTAACCTGCTCACTAACACATCCTGTATTGGTTTCTTCCCTTCCCTGCTTCACGTCTCCACTTCCCTCCTAGTGCCCAGTGGGGCCATCTCCCAATTAAACCATTTGCACTCAAATCCTTATCTCCAAGTCTGCTTCTATGGGAACCCAACCTAGGACACCCTGTGTACTAACAATGATCATCAGAGAATGTACTATTCTCTGAAGAAAAGCCTTCTCCTTGCTGTAAGCAATGAACTCCAAATGTTTTGCTTGTTTACATTCATAAGTATGCCCCCATTATATGCATACTTATTTGTAAATGGTATACAGGTTGAGTGTCCCTTATTGGATTTCATATTTTTTCGGAAAATGAGATATCTTGGGGATGGGACTCAAGTCTAAACATGGAATTCATTTATGTCTCATATATACCTTATATACATAGCCTGAAGGTAATTGTATACAATATTTTTAATAATTTTGTTCATGAAACAAAGTTTTGAATGTGTTTTGACTGTGGCCTGTCATGTGAGGTCAGGTGTGGAATTTTCCACTTGTGGCATCATGCAAGCTATATATTCATATTTCCAACAGGCACCTGAATAATTTTGAATTCCTCGAACAATCTTTTTTCAGATCTGAAAAGATGGTTATTTTTTTTTTCTGTGAAGGTTTTGTTATGCACAGAGCGGGGAAGGGCTCGGCCCTTGCCAGCCACTTTCCTGACGGTGGCCAGAACGTTGCCCAGCTCCTCTCACTTTGTCTTGGCATGAATGTGGGTTCCCGCCCTTTTCTTAATGAACTTGTCTTTGGAGACCTTTAGCAGCTTTATAGCATGCCGCGTGTACATGGCAAAGCCACTACCTCTCAGATCATGTCCCGCACGGACTTGGTGCGCTTGGTGAGGCAGCAGTGGCTGTGCCTTGGCTCGCTCACATTCTTGGTCACCCTGTGGTCCTCGCTGAGGCCCATGGCCATGGGGTAGCACAGAGCCATGGCTGCTGTGCTGGAAGGGCAGACGATCATTGTTTTGACTTAACTGCGATGGGCAAAGAATGTTCTAGAAGGACGAGAAATGCAACATTTGCTGCATTGTCAAAAGGAGAAATCTAACATTTTCTGGTTGTTTGATTCTTCTTGCCTTATCAATATTATTTTCAAACAGGTGTTCCTTTGTGGGATTCTTTCGGTTTCATTATAACCGGATACTAGAATCTGTAAACACACTCTAACCAGGCAGAAGAGAACTGCAATATGTTACCAAATGCTGAAAGTAAACAATGAGGCTTATTATCCTCTCAATTGAGGAACTCCCACTCTGCCTTCAAGATAACATGACTATTGCTCTTGTCTTGTGACTATCTGACCTACAGATGGGAGGAGTATGGTGGCTTCAATCCATATATTATCTACTAGTTGAGATTATTTTCTTACTCTTTAGACCCAAAATAAATACAATAGAAGTTTTCATCTTTTCTTCCCCCACCCCAGTGGGTCATCTTGATTCCCCCCTTGAGGTATGCACCCCTCCTTTGGGGGCCACTAGTTTGCATACAGCCCTCATTCCTCTACCTATCCTTGGAGAGCCTCCCTGCCCTGCACCCACCTCCCGGGCACTCTCCCAGGCACTGTGCTGCAGTTGGCCCAGCTTCTTCCCTCCTCTAGCCCTTCGTTTGTCCCCAGTCCTGATGTGTGCCCTGCTGTTTCATCTGTATCCATGTTTTGTTCATCCTTCCTTCCCCCAGGGCCTTCTCCAAGCAGTTCTAGCCCAGAATGATCTCACTCTCCTTAAATCCCTGGAACACATATAACCCTCACCACACTTTTCTTTTTTATATTCACCACCTACTTATTTGTCTCTGTAGCTGAGCTCTAACAGCTGCCCACAGGCCAGAGCTACTTGAGCATAGAGAAGACAGAGCTAATTGGAAGCGACATGGTTTTTATTAGGAGGTGACACCAGGTCCTACATTCCCAAACCAGCCGATGGAGCCTCCTAGACTCTTAGCACAGACAGTGTTCTTTGGCCCTCCCAGCATCTGTCTCCTTCGGTGACTGGCCGAGGAGTATAAACATTAATTGTTCTATGGCACAGAGGCAGTAAGGAAGCCATGGAGAAATTACTCTGACTTCTAGCCAAGAGGACAGAACTGTGCCAGGCTCAGGGTGACTTAGCCCACGCTTTGCGTGCATTACAGCTTCTGTTCTAACTTCCCAGGCTGAGTCAACACATTCATAATGAGACTTTTTTTTTTATAGAAGCCCATATTTCTTTTTTTTTTTTTAAATGAGACCTCCAAAAAGCATGGAATTAACCCACTTTCTAAAACAGCTTTATTAAGATATATTTCACATACCACATAACTTACTTATTTAAAGTGTACAGTAGTTTTTAGCATATTCACAGTGTTGTTAGCTTAAATCTGTGACGGTCAGTTTTGGGTGTCAGTGTGGCTAGGCTACAGCTCCCAGTTATTCGATTAAACGCTAATCTAGGTGTTTCTGTGAAGGTATTTTGTAGACGTGATTAAAGTTCATAATCAGTTGACTTTTAAGTCAGGGAGATATTCCTGGATAATCTGGCTGGGCCTGATTCAGTCAGGCGAAAGGTCTCCAAAGCAGAGCTGAGGTTTCTTAGAAGAAATTCTACCTACAGACTTAAGCTTCAGCTCTCACCTGAGAGTTCCAGCCTGCCCTTTCTGACAACCAGATTTCAGACTAGCCTCACCAGCCCCCACAACCACATAAATTCCTTGCAACAAACCTCTTTATATCTCCTACTGGTTATATTTCTCTGATTGAACTCTGACTGATACAAACCCATTTTAAAAGTATTATAAAAACAAAGTTCCATTTTCTATAGGAGCCTGCTTTTCTTTCTCAGGATCTCTTGTAATCATCTTCCCTTATGCCATGTGTTCTTAAAGGTATTTCTCTGTCCCTCTCCCAGAGACTAAGTCCTGTATTTAATCTTGATTGCAATCCAAGATGCAAGCAAACAACTTTTCACCACCACCAGGACAATTTCTTGGGAGTCTATCTGTAATTTTTCCTGTGATAATTTCCACTAGAATGTAAATTCCACAGGGGTTAGGATCTTTGTTCTGCTTACTGAGAGATCTCCAGAGCCCAGACCTGTGCCTGACACCTAGCAGATATTTGCTATGGTTTGAATGTTTGTCCCCTCCCAAAGTCATGTTGAAATTTAATTGCCATTGTAATAGTATTAAGAGGTGAGACTGTTAAGAAGTGATTAGGGGTCAGGCGTGGTGGCTCACGCCTGTAATCCTAGCACTCTGGGAGGCTGAGGCGGGTGGATCGTTTGAGCTCAGGAGTTCGAGACCAGCCTGAGCAAGAGCGAGACCCCGTCTCTACTAAAAAAAAATAGAAAGACATTAGCTGGACAACTAAAAATATATAGAAAAAAAAATTAGCTGGGCATGGTGGCACATGCCTGTAGTCCCAGCTACCTGGGAGGCTGAGGCAGGAGGATCGCTTGAGCCCAGGAGTTTGAGGTTGCTGTAAGCTAGGCTGATGCCACTGCACTGTAGCCCAGGCAACAGAGCGAGACTCGGTCTCAAAAAAAAAAAAAACAAAAAACAAAGACTAGGCCATGAAGGCTCTGTTCTCATGAATGGATTAATGCTGTTATTTGTGGAGTGGGTTTGTTATCTTTGGAATGGGTTCTTTTATTATTATATAAATAAAAGGATGAGTTTAACCCCCTTTCCCTCTCTTGACCTCTCACCTTCTGCCATGTGATGATGCAGCAAGAAGGCCCTCACCAGATGCCAGCCCCTCGATCTTGGCCTTCCCAGCCTCTAGAACTGCAATAAACAAATTTCTGCTTATTATAAATTACCCAGTCTGTGTTATTCTGTTATAGTAGCACAAAAGAGACTAATACAATATTAAATAAATACTTGTTGAATGAAGCCCACAGTGACATTGTAAACTGTTTGAAAGAGTGTCCTTTTAGAAGCTACTTGTGGTAGATTGCAACAATGGCCACAAATGCTTTCCTTCTCATAAGAGCTGGAGTCTACTTCTCCATCCCTTAAACCTGAGCTTGGCTATGTGAATTACTTTGGTCAATACGACATGGGCAAATGTGATACGAGCACAGGCTTGAAAAGCACTTGAGTCTTGGAACTTGGGCTTGGAACTCAAAGACCATCATGTGAACAAGTCTGAGGTAGCCTACTGGAGTGTTAAAAGCTACGTGGAGGAGAACCAAGGCATCCCATCTGACAGTCTGCCAACCACCAGACATGTGAGGCTATCCTAGAAAATCCAACCACCTGCCAGCATGCAAGCTGAACACAGACAATGAGCCAGCCCAGACAAGAACTGTCCAATCAACCCACTGAATCATTAACAAAATAAAATGTTTTCCACTGCATTGAGATCATTTGTTACATAGCAATAGATAATTGATACAGCACTCAATGAATTCCCAAGTTCAGATAAAGAAAGATATGTCATCTCGGTTCTTAATTATTGTGTGTCTGCTATATATAGGGCTCTGTGCTTGGCACCAGGATATGAAGATTAAGCCGGGCACGGTAGCCACACTTATAATCCCAGTGATTTGGGGGGCTGAGGCAGGAGGATCGCTTGAGCCCAGGAGTTCAAGACCAGCCAGGGCATCACAGCAAGACCCCATCTCTAAAAAAATAAAATTAGAAAAAAGGTTAAAATAAGTTGTTCTGCAAGCCTCCTTAGACATGACACAAAAAAACATAAGCAGCAACAACAAAAAATAGTTAAATTGGATTTCCTCAAAATGAAAAACTTTCATGTTTCAAAAGACACCGTCAAGAAAGTAAAAGACAACCCACAGAATGGGAAAAATATTTACAAATCATTTATCTGATAAGAGACTTGTATCCAGAATATATAAAGAATGCTTACAACTCAATAATAAAAAGATAAATAACCTAATTAAAAAATAGGCAAAGGATATGAATAGACATTTCTCCAAAGAAGGTATACAAATGACCAGTAAGCACGAGAAAAGATGCTCAACATCATTAGTTATCAGGGAAATGCAAATCAAAATAGCTTGAGGACTGTAATATTGCATGAGCTATAATGTTGTATTATATACTGGAAATTTGCTAAAAGAATAGATTTTAGGTGCTCTTACCACACACACGCACACACAGATAACTACGGCTAAGTGAGAGGATGGATATGTTAATCTGATTGTAGTAATAATTTTATGACGTATATGTATATCAAAACATCATGTTGTACACCTTAAATATAGACAATAAAAGGCACATGTATAAAAAGAAAAAAACAAAAAGTATTATTCTAGAAAACCCCACAATGGCCATAATATCAAAAGACAGAAGATAACAAGTACTGGTAAGGATGTGGAGAAATTGGAGCCCCTGTGTGTTGCTGGGTGGAATGTAAATGGTACAGCTGCCGTGGAAAACAGTCTGGCAGTTCCTCAAAAGGTTAAACATAGTTACCGAATGATCCAGCAATTCCACTCCCGGGTATATACCCAAGAGAAATGAAAACATACATCCACACAAAAATTTGTATGTGAATACTCATACCAGCATTATTCATAATAGCCAAAAAGTGAAAACAACCCAAATGTCCATCAACTGATAAATGGATAAGCAAAATGCGGTCTATCCATACGATGGAATATTATTTGGCAATAAAAAGGAATGAAGTACGGATATAAGCTACGACATGGATAACCTCAACAACATTATGCTAAGGGAAAGATGCCAGACATATCGTGTGATTCCATTTATGTGAAATGTTCAGAATAGGCAACTGTAGAGAGATAAAAAGTAGATTAGTGGTCATCAGGGCTTGAGAGGACTAGGAGACATGGGGAGTGACTGCTAATGGGCTCAGGGTTTCTCTTTGGAGTGATGAAAATGTTCTAAAATTGGATTGTGGTCATAGTTGCACAACTCTGTGAATATACTGACAAACACTTAATTTGAATGGGTGAATTGTATGGCATGTGAATTACACCTCAATAAAGCTATTTTCTGCAAAGTTCAGCAACTTAGCGAAGGGCAAATGATTATTAGTAAATAGCTGGGCTGGAATTTGAATCCAGGTCCCATCTGCACACTCTCTTTCTGTTTGACTTTCTATTTCAAATATGCCTAGTATGTTTATTTACATCAAAAATCTGTGCATAGAAAAATGCACAGTAATATGTAATACACATATAACAATGTTTTGTATTCCACTTTTTTTTTACTTTGAAATAGATTGTGAACATTTTCCATGTCATAACATGATCTTTTACAACATAAAATTTTAGTAGCTACATAGTATTCCATTGTATGGCTGAACCTTAATTTATTTAACCAAGTCCTTTTTATTTGGATGTTTTCTAACCCGGGCTGTTATCAAACTCACTGCTATAAACAGGCTAGTAGATTTTTAAATTTTCGACAGCATCTATTATTATGGCAGGATCTTTTTTAAAAAACATTTTACTGAAGCACAATGTATATATAAATGTGTATAAGTGAACGCATTTTCACAAACTGAATACAAACTGAATACACCTGTGTAACCAGCGCCCAACTGAAGTCACAACATGACCAGCACTTCAGAAGCCCCCTTTGTGCCCTCTGTCTGCCGGGTCTTTTTTCTTTTTCAACCTAATGTCATTAAATCAACTGATACCAATTGAATACCATTTTTTTTTGAGACATAGTCTCCCTCTGTCACCCTGGGTAGAGTGCAATGAGTGGCATCACTGCAACCTCAAACTCCTGGGCTCAAGCGATCCTCCTGCTTCAGCCTCCCAGGTAGCTAGGACTACAGGCACGTGCCACCACATCTGGCTAATGTTTTTCTATTTTTAGTAGAGATGGGGTCTCACTCTTGCTCAGGCTGGTCCCAAACTCCTGAGCTCAAGCGATCCTCCTGCCTCGGCCTCCCAGAGTGCTAGGATTACAGGCATGAGCCACCCTGCACGGCCTGAATACCATTTCAATTGGCTATCATTTGAATACAGCAAATTGGCGAATCCAACACCCTGATTTGGAGCAGGGCCAGTAAAGACGTCATAGATTGCCATTTAATGTGCACTGGTGTTTGTCTGTTTTCTGTGCCTTGACTCTCCTGCTTTCAGTGCTCTGGAATCTGGTAACCTTACCTGAGTGTCAAATCTACCTTTTGTGTAGCTTCAATAGCTGAGGGGGCCACAAGCATGTTGGGCTGGCCTGGGTGAGCCTGATCTGGTTGGCTTGACCAGGCATGTGGCACCCTCTCCCCGGCCCCACACACCTGATGGAGGGTGGTACGGAGGGCCCGCCTAAGCAGTTGTGACCAAGGTCCAAGTGTTCTAAATTAGTGGACTTCAAACTTGGCTACATGCTGGAATCCATGGGGATCTTAAGATGTAATGATGCCCAGGGTCCACCCTCAGGGATTCTGATTTAATTGGCCTGGGGTATGGCTTGGGCATGGAGAGTTTTAAAAAAAATACCCAAGTGATTCCAATGTGCAATCAAGGCTGAGAACCACTGCTCTCAACTCAGATTCTCTTTGGCATTTGTGGGTGTGCTGCTCAATGTCAACATTAGCTGAGGATTAAATGCCACGTCTCATTGACTCCATAATATTTTTGTAATTCAAACCGACTTTTTATTTTTTGCTTTCCTTAGAGGGCTTGCACAACACTGTTTTGACAACATCCCATTCTCTCCATAGATTGAACTGACAACCTCTAAGATGGTTGTGGATATATTGGGTCATTTAGCCTTTATGGGAATTAAAATGTTTTAAAACAATAATGAGTTACAAAAGTCACTCCTTAAGTATATTTAATGTCCCTTCCTACCTCTCCTGCAGATGATGTGCCTTGATGAAATAGTGTGCTTACTAGAAGAAATGAGTGTTTCAGATGTATAAATGACACGAGAGATTTGCAAGGCCATCATGCTTGACCCATATGAATTGTTTTCTGGCTCTTTCCTGCAAAGGACACAAGCCTTTGGAAGGGCATTCCAAGGGCAGGGAGGACTTTCTCAGATGGGGGCCCAGAGAGCATACTTTATTTATTTATTTATTTTTATTTCAGCATATTATGGGGGTGCCGATGTTTAGGTTACGTATGTTGCCCTTACTCGCCCTCCCCCCCGAGTCTGAGTTTCAAGCATGTCCATCTCTCGGATGGTGCGCATTGCACTCTTTGTGTAGAGAGCATACTTAAACATGATTACAGAAGGTTTCTTTTATAAGTTACCTTCAAGAAGGAAAAGGAAATGTCTGGTTTATGATCTCAAACAAATGGGCTGACCAGAAATCAGACACTTAAAAGTGGAAAAGGAAGAGAAAGGAGTTTGAGCAAAGCAAGAAAGGAGATGAGTTGGGGGTAAATTGGTACTTCCAGGGTGTCCAAGATTTGTGGCTGAAACCCAGGAGAGGGGATGACCAGCTAGCTTACCTGGTAAAGCTATTGGCAACTGTAAGTAGAACCTTCTAGGCACTGAAGCACAGGAAACACTAGCAAGTGTCGTCTGTGTTAGACAGACAGGGTAATAAACACCGAAGGAAAAGGCACAGATACAGAAACGTTTCCTGATTCCTGGGAAAATGTCAAGCTATCCCCAATTTTACTCTCCTAAATGTTCACATAAGAATGCTGATGTGTGAGCTGGAGTTTCCAGGAACCTCATCTTTTCCTGAAGAATGCTCAGTGGATCCTGGCCAGGAGTTCTGTTCCAACAGAGCTCGGAGCTGATGATGTACTTTCCCACGTGATTTCAAAGCAGTGGTGGGTTCTGTCTTATATTTATACAACCAACAGAAAAAACCTATTTTAGAGAAAACAGGCAAAGAAGGGAGCTGAGGGTAGCAATTTTGTAGCCTGCTCTGTAATTTAGTCTGGTATTCTCTGTCGAAGGGGAAAATAGTCCCTGTGTTAACAGACAGTTGAGGATGTGAGAAGGAAGGATCATGCAGTTTGGGCCCTGGTCTTAGAATTTTCAATGTGTTGGGAAGGAAGGGAAAATTTTGACTTGCCCCGCCCCCCATTTTAACATCATAGAAAAACACTGGTTATTTGTGGAGGAGACAGACACAAAGATTGCGATATGGACGGATGGATGGAGATAGATAGATGACAGGGTGAGCAGTAGAATATAGATAAGAATAAAGGGAAATGAGAGTATTGGCCAAGAGCCTGGGCTCTGAAGCCAGACTGCTGCCTGGGATTGAGTCACAGCTGCCACCGACTAGTAGGTGACCTTGGGCAGGTTAAGCAGCCTTTCTGTGCTCCAGTGTCCTCATCTGTGAAATGGATTCGTAAGAGTACCTACATCATGGGGCCTGGCACAAAGGAAGCCAATAAAAGTTAGCACTTATTTTATTCTTATCATTAGTATAACTTCCCGGGATATGGAGAAGAACAGATGAGAATTCTCTACCCCAGCCTGAGGTAGTCAGAGAGAATCATCCCCCAGGCCAGGGGAGGTGGATTAGTCTTAACTGATCGATGAGAGGGGACTATGGGTGAGAAACAGGATGTGTGTAAGGAAGGTTTTTAAGTGATTTGTATTTTTTGAATCGCAATTGCTTCCATGTTTGAAAAATAGGCAAACACATATATGGAAGTTACAACATTTTTTTCAGTCTGCGGAAAATGACTGGAGTACAAGGAAGTTCAAGAATATATTGTGATGTCTCTAAGTGTCCCCAGGCATCTATAGGCCACAGTTCGGAAATCATGGTTGGTGTCTCCTGCATCTTGGACCCAGATCCTGGCTTTCCTTCAATAGTGCTATCTCGAGAGTTACTGAAGGTCTTCAAATAGGGGGACCACAATGGAAATAACTATTCTGCATTTATTTCAACCTCTTGTCAGTGTGCCTTTATGTATAGCTGAGTCTTGAAATAGAAAAACTACATTTCCCAGACTCCCTTGCAGCTGTGTAATTTAAATTCCACCAATCAGGTGCAGTCATGTGAAACAAATTCAGAACTCATTTAAGTGAGGAAAGGGGCATGGTGGGAAGCTACTGCTTTGCAGGTGCAGGTTATTACAGGTCCGGCGTGACTCTGAAGCCAATGGTTCCAGCAGTGTCTTCCTGTTCCAGATTACGTTGGAGGACGGCCATTCTGGAGCCAGCTGCCCAGAGGGCAACTTCCTCATTTGTTCAGACAACTCCTTCCTGAGGGTGGTGGCTCGCCGGCGGGAGAACTCATTTAGCACATGTCTGGTGTCTGCTGTATTCTGGACCAAAATCCTGCTTTCTTTCCATCGACAGCGCAATTCAGCGCGGGGGCCAACCTCCCTTTCCCTGTCTCCTTTCCCCTTGCTTGTGGCCCTCCGTTAGAGTCTTCTCAATCACTGAACTGGGGTCTTGGTTACCTGCCTCCTGGAAGGCACCTGGGCCTTTTACGCAGACTTCCCTCCCCTGTACAGTGACCGTTCCCCTCTCTGCCTTTAAGCTTTTTATCTGTTTAATGTTAAAAAGAAAAAAAAGGAAATTTGCCTCTCCAGACACCTTGCCACAAAGTGATGCCACTTTGTGGGGAAGGACCAGTGTAGCCTTAGGGGGAGGGGAGCTGCTGATAGAGCAGGCCCAATGATCCAAGAGAGAGGCAGGGATTTCCAGGTAATTTATAAAGGAAGCAAGTTGAGACGGGAGTTAGGAGATGTCCTCTGAAGTGGAAAGAATAATTCTTCAGGATCCTGAACCAAGCACTTACAGAGAAGTGAGATAAAGAGTGAATAGTAGGCCGGGCATGGTGGCTCAGGCCTGTTATCCTAGCACTCTAGGAGGCCAAGGTGGGAGGATCCCTTGAGCTCAGGAGTTCGAGACCAGCCTGAGCAAGAGCAAGACCCCATCTCTACTAAAAATACAAAAATTAGCCGGGCATAGTGGCATGCACCTGTAGTCCCAGCTACTCAGGAGGCTGAGGCAGGAGGATCGCTTGAGCCCAGGAATTTGAGGTTTCTGTGAGGTATGATGATGCCATTGTACTCTCGCCAGGGTGACAGAGTGAGACTCTTTCTCAAGAAAAAAACAAAAAAAGACCTGGGGTGAGGTGGCCTATGACAGTCTGAGGGATGGAGGGAAGTTTTCTCCAGTCCTAGATAGGGTCCCCATGTGCCGTGTGTGGGCTCTGCTCTGCACACAGACTCCTGGCAGAGGGAACCCAGTGTGAGCTGAAATCCAGCCCATGCCCCACTTGCCAAACTGTGGGCCCCAGCACGGGGCTGCATGCTCCTGGAGGAAGGGATGCCTTTTAAAATCCACATTAAGGAGTCGTAGGGGCAGCCCTAGTTCCAGGTTATTGCTCAGACAGCAGAGGCCCCAAATCTGCCTGTGTCAAAGCCTCTGACACCCAGAAGTGTGTGCCTTCCCCCACCCTCAAGCCACCAAAGGGCACAGATGTGCGCAGAGCTGTTGGCCCAGCCCTCTCACTGCTCTGCATGAGACAGCAATTTACCTTTTATCACAAAACAGGAAAAGTGGCAGTGGCTTTGTTATTGTTTCCTCTGCCAAGTGTTTTCATGCCATAAACTGCATGTTATGAACTCTGCAATCATTCTTTGGACTTTGAAAATTGCTTAGGAAGGAATACTTCATCTCAAGAGAGGATGTGGGCAGAGGCGGGGGGAGGAAAAGAGGAGGAGACAAAGTCCTCTTGGAATACAAACTGCCAGTTTCCCTTCTAGAGTGACTAACTGCATTTGGCCTTTTGTTCCTTGCCCGAGAAACATGTTCAACAAGTATAAAACTGGATCAGGTTGTCTGTAGAAATGCTTTGAAGGTTCCAGGCCCTTCTGCTGCAAAAGCAGCCTAGACCATGTTTTCCACTGTCCTGAACCACATCTACCAAGAATACATAACAAGTCAGACCAGAAGAAGCTGTTTGGGCACCGAGGCCCTCACCCTGCTCTTAACCAGCCACAACCTCTAGGAAGGTGGCGCAGAGAAGAAGCCTGTGTTGGCAAGAGCAGGGGCACAGCCCCTGTGCATATTGGGGCAAGAAAAATGAATGTGCACACAAGAGAATACGGTAGGAAGAAAGTCAGGGTTTTTTTTTTTTTTTTTTTTTAGAGGCAGGGTCTCACTGTGTTGCCCAGGCTGGAGTGCAGAGGCCCAAACATAGCTTATTGTAACCTCAAATTCCTAGGCTCAAGCAATCCTCCCACCTCAGCCTCCTGAGTAGCTGGGACTATAGGTGTGTGCACCACACCTGGATAATTTTTTATTTTTTTTTAATTTTCTAAGGATGGGGTCTTGCTGTGTTGTCCAGGCTGGTCTCGAACTCCCGGCCTCAAGCGAATCTCCTGCCTTGACATCCCAAAGTGCTAGGGTTTCAGGTGTGAACCACTGCTCCTGGCAGAAAGTCAGGTTTGAGTTTCAACCATAAATGTAAATCACCAAAACCACTTAAAGAAAAGCGTCAAAACAAACTAAAACACCACGCTCAAGCCTGTTTCCTCCATCTGTAGCAGATGCTTTGGTACCCAGCTCACAATCCTCAGCACTTACAATTTTCATGCATACCAGCCCAACTTCCAACAGTCAGGGACCGCTACACTTTGCCCTGAGACTGTCTCTGGCCAGCACGGCAGCCCTCAAACAGTGCCCTTGCATCTCAGGCGAGGTTCTACCTTGTCACGCAGAGCTCCACAGCAGGATTAAGCTCCAGTTGCCCACAATGGTAACTTGCTTGACAACACACCCTTACGTGGCTTTTTTCCCTTCCCTTCTTTGTCTCACTTCCCCACTATCCTACTGGTGTTTCCTAAAATCTCCTTGCAAATAAACTACAGGTGCTCCTTGACTTTTGGTGGGGTGACATCCCAAAGACACCCTCCAGTCTTCATTCATTTTATTAAAATTTTCTCTCTTCCCTTATTTGACAGGTTTGATTTTCCTCTGAACTGTTCATTCTGAAAGTGAACACAAAGTTGGGGTAGTTTCTCCATCCAAACAATACATTTCGATACAAGGCATAGCCAAGTTTTTAAAATCTTTTTTTGTGATTCTAAGGAACTTTCCCAATTCTTTGGTAGACTGGAATTGATTGCATTAGATATTTGTCCTGGTATCTGAATCATAACCAGGTCTTAGCAGGCTTTCATTTGGTAAATGTATTTTCTGATGAGTGATATGAGTAGGGCCATATTTTAAATATATTAAGGGAATTTAGAACTCAAACTAATTCTCTTTTGAATCCTTTTATAAAGCAAGCCTACATTTATAAATTTTCATGTATTTTTTCTTAAAGTCAACTATATCCACCTTGATATTTCGTTAAATCTCATATTTGAATGAGACTTCGCCTGTAGGCCCCCTCCTTTTTAAAAATGCTATTTCTTTTTTTAAAAGTAAAAAATTTAATTGGCATGTAATAATTATACATATTTATGGAGTACGGGGTGATATTTCAATACAGGTACACAGTGTGCAATGATCAAATCAGGGTAATTAACAGATCCATCACTTCAAATACTTATTATTTCTTTGTGTTGGAAACATTCAAAATATTCTCTTCTAGCTATTTGAAAATATACAATAAATTATTGCTAAGTAGCCTACAGTGCTATGGAACGCTAGAACTTACTTCGCCTATCTAGTTGTAATTTCGTATCTGTTAACCAACCTCTCTCTATTCCCCTTCCCCTCTACCATTCCCAACCTCTAATAACCACAATTCTACTCTCTACTTCTATGAGCTCAACTTAAATTTTTTTTTTTTTAATTTTAGATATGGGGTCTTGCTATGTTGGCCAGGCTGGAGTACAGTGGCTATTCACAGGCTCGATCATAGCACTCTGCTGGGCTCCTGGGCTCAAGTGATCCTCCTGCCTCAGTCTCTAGAACTACAGGCATGCGCTGCCATACCCGGCTCAACATTTTTTAGCTTTTTGTGAGTGAGAACATGTAGGATTTTTCTTTCTGTGTCTGACTTATTTCACTTAATATAATGTCCTCCAGGCTCATCCGTATTGCTGCCTATGACGGGATTTCCTTCTTTTTTATGGCTGAACAGTATTTCGTTGTGTATATATACACATTTTCTTTATCCATTCATCTGTCGATGGACACTTAGGTTGATTCCGTATCTTGGCTATTGTGAATCGCGCTGCAGTAAACATAGGGGTGCAGATATCTTTTTGATATACTGATTTCCTTTCCTTTGGATATATACCCTTAAAATGCTATTTCTATTAGTGCCATTTAGCCTATACCAAGGACCAAAATGATCTGGAATGCAATATTGATGGTATACAGCCTACAGGAAATTAGTTTTGTCCTCGAATATCACCTCAGGACTACCACAGTATATCTTTTTCTGTCATTAATTTATTGAGGGATGCTGGATAAATCACTCTGGCTCTGCATTCTTCAGTTTTTCCAATGTATTAAATAATAAATTAACATTTGAAGTTGTATGAAATAAAGAAGGAATGGGACTATATCTATTTCCTAGAAATAAAATATTAGGGCTTATTTCAGTGTAAAAGCAATGTATATACAGAGAAAACTAGAAGAAATTCAGAAAAGTAGAAGAAAGAGAAAAAAGCACCTATATTTCTACTGCATAAAAATCTCAGCATTACATTTTAGTTTATTTTCTTCCAATCTTCTTAATATGTACAGGTTTTGTGTTTTCATTATCCTCAAGACATAAGCATGTTCTGTGTTATCTCTTGTTGGACATTATTATCTTTTTTTTTTTTTTTGAGACCAAGTCTCACTCTGTTGCCCGGGCTAGAGTGCCATGGCATCAGCCTAGCTCACAGCAACCTCAAACTCCTGGGCTCAAGCGATCCTCCTGCCTCAGCCTCCCAAGTAGCTGGGACTACAGGCATGCGCCACCATGCCCGGCTAATTTTTTCTATATATTTTTAGTTGTTCGGCTAATTTCTTTCTATTTTTAGTAGAGACGGGGTCTCGCTCTTGCTCAGGCTGGTCTCAAACTCCTGACCTCGAGAGATGCCTCAGCCTCCCAGAGTGCTAGGATTACAGGCATGAGCCACTGCACCCAGCCGGACGTTATCATCTTAACAGCAACTGAAATGCCAAGTAAACACTATAGTTTACTTACCGAGTTCCTTATGTTCAGATTTGTCCCCCTATTTTTTGCTATTATAAATAATACCCGGGAGAATTTAGCTTGCATTACAGTGTGTTTCCCAGTGTTCTTTCCCAGTAGGTGTTAATCCTCATTCATGATGGGTAGACCCTATGCTCCATAGGCAATGGGTTTCTATCCCTCTCTTCCACACATACTGATTGCCTGCTCCGGGCCAGGCACCTCGAGGGAGCCAAAGATGAATGAGACACGGCACCTATCTGTAAGGAGCTTGGAATCCGGAAAGGGAACACAGACCTGTAATCCACAAACAACAGCAACCCGGTAAGAGAGCTCTACACAGGGTATTATAAAAGCGCAGAGGACCACGTCTCTGAGTCTAGCTAGGGAAGGGTTTTAGAAGCATGAATAAGAATCCTCCAGACAGCACAAATAAAGGAAATAAAAAAATAGGCCAGGAACGGTGGAGCTCACTGGTAGTCCCAGCTACTTGGGAGGCTGAAGTGAGAGGATCACTTGAGTTCGAGTTTAGCCTAAGCAACACAGCGAGACCCTGTCTCTAAAAAAATTTCTTTTAAATAAAGAAAATAAATCTGACAGCAATGAGAGGAAAGTAGTAACACTAGACAGGGCACTATCATGGCAGCATATACATTGGTCCATTGCACATTATATACTTACTTTATATCTTGCCTTGTTCCAGAATGGATTTACAGAGACTGTTTGGTTTCCATACTTGGTACTAAATTAATATTTGAATACTAGCGAATGAATGTTTTTGGTTAATTTTGGCTCCTTGGTGACTTATGAACCATAATTTGGTATTTTACTGGAATTTGATCAAACATTAGAGAGCCCAATTTGGACTCTTTTCCAAATGGTTTTGTAACAATGTTTTCTTTTGTACTTCCACAACAGGTCGCTCTTTTCTACAAGCCAGCCCATGTAGTGGTATCTGATAAATATTTGTAATAACAGCAGGTTCTCTGGAAGTGAGGGGTGGGGGTGGAGCTGATTCGCAGCAATTGCCAATTTCCGCGGTGCGAATACTCCCATCACTGCTGGTTTCAGGCTACCAACTTGACATCGCCAAATGCAGAGTTGGGAAGAGATGTGTGCGGTCAGCTCTTCTGAGCCCGTGCTGGCTGGCTCCGTACACCACTGGCTCAAAGACATATGAAATCTCCACCTGAGAACAGTGCACTATAGACTGGGACTGAGAGCATTTGTAGGATATTTCATTTATATTTATGTTGCTAATAAAGAATTTTCACAATTACTGAGCATTTGTGAAAAATATAGCTAAACAGAATAACTGCAGAAATGGAACAAAACAATAATTACAATATTTATTGCTATCCCGGGTCTGTATGACACCTTCTTCTCATTAAATTGCTTTTCTGGATGAGACGACCTGCAGGGTTTTGCTCTTTTTTCGCTCTTTTTTCCTTTTGCCAACTTATTATTTTAATGACTAAAATATTAAGTAAGTATTTCCAAGAAAAAGTACTAGGTAATTTTATTTATTGACCATATGATCTTACTGACTCAGATATTGGGAAACTCCTTTTTGGTGGGATTGTAAAATCAAAGATCAAATATTTCTAAAAATACAAAGGAATGTGAATCACAAATAGGGGAATCGCTGAGGATATGGATCCTTTTATCGATGATGTATTTTAAGATTTAAAGATTGAAATCTTAAAGATTTTAAGATTTTAAAAAAGTGATCTGCAAATAAAACGTTTAACTCTAAATCGGATATTACAAATGAGAGGTAGTATTGTCTAGGGTGGAGAGCATTCTAGAAATCAATGGTGGCATTTTTGGGGTTGTCACAATGATTGAGGGGCTATGGACATTTTTAAATTTTTAATTATTGTAAGTACATAATAGTTGTGTATCTTTATAGGGTATATGTGATGTTTCGATACAGGCATACAATGTGAATTAATCAAATTAGGATAATCGGGGTATCCATCACCTCAGGCATTTAACATTTCTTTGTGTTAGAAACATTCAGTTCCACTCTTTTAGTTATTTTAAAGTACATCCTAACTTCACTATTGACATTTAAAGGGTGGGGGCCAGTGATTCTAGAACTGGAAATTGCCCCATCTTCCAAATGACCTTCAAATGTCCTGCTGAACCTTCACATAGGTGAAAATAAGCACTTAATTTTCCAACAACACAAACGCTGTACAAATCGAAGGGTACTTGCATTTAGTTTTGCTTAGAACTTTCCAAAAGTTGTTCACCATGTTGGGAAGCCACAGCAATGCAGGCAGAAGCACTTTTTTGATTCGAGTTGCCACTAAGCACACCTGTGTCCCCGTCTGCATCACAAGCTGTCACTTACAGATTAGTATAAGCATCTGACTACTGTATTATATCTTCCAGTGCTGCCATGCCTGAGGGCTTACATTTTGAGGTGCATGTTATTTTATTGTACATTGCTTTCCTTTTACTTCTCCTTTCCACTAGGACGTTACACTGTTTTTTTTTTTTTGACAACTATATGTGGCAGTATGTGATATCACCTATGAATTTCATTTCAGGCTAATATAAGGGGTTTGTTTAATATGTGTTATAAAAGAGATCACTGGGTCTGAGACCACTGATCCAAATAACTAATCCTTAGCATAATATGACAATACCTTTACTGTTTCCGAGGCACCTAGCGTATCTGCCTACCATCTGACATCAAAGCGGTGTATCATATTCCCTTGGCTTCAAGACTGTAAAAAGATTGTTCAGCTCTGCCCTAGTCACTACCATTTGTGGTCTAAAATAACAATTTTATCCATTGTCTTGATAACAATGCTTACGGCTTTGTCATTTGTTCTTTGAGAACATTTGGTGGCCTCTTGGAAAAGCACATAATCAAAAAAATCCAGTGGATTGAGTCTTTAAGACAGTTTTAAAATGAAGTGAACGTAAATTTCCTTGAGTTTAAAATTTCCCCCTGGGCAATTTGGAAGCAAGCATCAACAGGCACATCCATTTGGTCTTGCACCATACACACTGGCAATAAACACCCTGGTATGAAAATAAGCAGTTAGTGTTATGCACGCAATAACAAAAAAATAAATATATACTTTGAGCTGGGTTCAGATATGAACCTGCAGATCATGTTGTCAACACGGTGAAAGAAAAAAAATGCATCAGCAGTGAATAAACCTGTAATAAATATGCAGGGCTGACCTTTGGCAAGATTGCAAAGTAGCTGGCGTCTGTTTCCAGCACTTTCATCTTCCTTCTTTGGTGCCCTTTTCTCCCCTAAGTACCCACCCCCACAAGCCTAGGGCCCTCAGTTAATGCGGAATTAGCAAGCATTTTTGAGCTGCTTCTGTATGCTAGGCATCGTGGTAGGCACTATCAAATTTGTTTCTGATATGAGAGTCTTCCTGTCAGAGGAAAGGGATCTGATAAACTTTTTTCTCCCTTAGTAACTCTAGAATCTTCTCAAAGCAGATAGGCTATTTTTAAAGATCAGGATGGTGGTTATCTTGGACTAGGGGGAGGGACTGAGAAGGGGCATGAGGGCTTCAGGGAGCTCTGCATTTCTTTCTCTTTTTTTATTGTTGTGGTAAAAAAAAACCCATATAACATAAAATTTAGCATTCTAACCATTTTTAAGTGGACAGTTCAGAAGCGTTAAATATATTCACGTTGTCGTGAAACAGATCTCAGAACTTTTTCATCTTAGAAAACTGAAACCCATTAGAAAACATCTCCCCTTTGCCCCCTCCCCTAACCCCAGGCAACCACCCTTCTACTTTCTGTCTCTATGAATTTGACTACTCGAGGGACCTCGCATAAGTGGAATCATACAGTATTTGTCGTTTTGTGTCCGGCCTCTTTCACTTGGCATAATATTCCCAAGGTCCATCCGTTGTAGCATGTGACAGGATTTCCTTTCTAACTATTGTATTTCTTGATCTGGGTGCTGGCTACCCGGGATGTCCACTTTGGGAAAATTCATCCAGTTGTGCACTTTTTAATTGAACACACTTCTATGGGCATGGTATATTTTTAAAAGAGTTTACTTCAAGTAGATGGAGATAAAATTTAAAAATCGTTACTACCATTTCTACTAAGGTATTAGTAACTTACTGTGTTAATGTTTCCCGTGGGTGTTTTAGAAGTACCAGTTAGAGAAGGCGATGCTTAACTCAAAGTAGCACCTTGCTGAGGGGAGCACTTCAAAAGATCTCAGGGCCTCCTCAAGTCTCACCTGAGCCACAGCTCTCAGCCCCTCTGTACGGAAGTCTGGTGTTGCTCATCGCCATCCAGAATCACTGAGAATCAATGCCCTCCAGTACAAGCATAAGGTGAAGAAGAAACTGTCATTAAAGAGACGAATGCAATTGGAAAGAGAGCCCATTAAAATAAAATTTTAGGAGAAAGAACCAAACAAACTTGAAAGGAGAGAATCATGTGGGGTTGCCATATCTAGCGCGCGCGCGCGCGCACACACACACACACACACACACACACAAGCAATCAATCGATCCCGGAGGCACAGTGAAATTTGCACTTCAGATAATCAGCAATTTTTTTTAGTATAAATATGTTCCAAATAGTTCATGGGGGCATATTACTAAAAAAAATTGTTGTTTATCTGAAATTCAAATTTTCCTGGATGTCCTGTATTTCATCTGGTAACCCTAGATTCAAGGGAAGAAAGAGGGGGATAAAGTCATAGGCAATATTAAAAATGTCTTTTCAGTACTGGGAACCACCCCAGAGCAAGATTCTCTGAAAAGCACATAGCGTTGGACAGTCCCTGCCCTGAATGGAAGAAAGAGCTTTCCACCAGGAGTCAGTTGCATTTTGCAGTCGACAAAACGTTAGGAGACTTTTCTTGAATGTCTCGCCAGGGGCCCACGGTTTAAACCAAATCCTGTCACATTCACTGTTTCCCAGTGAGCTGGGTGACAGACACTGCCTCGGATAATGATGTGTGAGTTGTAGGCAGGAACGACAAAGGAAAGGCCTTGGAGTGACTTGCCTTGTTGTCAATTTTCATCTGAAGAAATCCTTGATGTGTATAAATAGGGGCTGCCATTAAAAGTTCCACATTAGTACTGGTGGGGAAAGCAAATTCCTAAACACTCCGCCTTTCCCATTTGTCAAAGCAAAAGTGTCCAAAATTCACTCAAGGTGAATGAGGGTAGTTGCTCTGGCAGAGTCGGTCTCGGCACACAATTTCTAATTCCCCCCCCTTTTTTTTTTTTGCTTATTGCTCCTGAACATTGTTTAGTATGTATACCTTGGTGCATTATTTATTCATTTATTTTTTATTCCAGGGTATTGTGAGGGTACAAACACTACAGTTACACTTTATGTTTTTGCCTC